>JARYHS010003307.1:0-12356 GCA_031002005.1 Vandiemenella viatica
AATTATGACGCCAATTCCCTGCGGAATCGCGATCCCCAGCAATCCCAAATTTCTATTACCACCTTAGATGATACCCATCTTTTGGACGGGCGTTAAAACTATTAGCAGTTAATAAAAGTGTAATGCGCGTCGAAAGATACGGCTACGCACATTATTCATAACAGTAATAGACATCCCGGTCAACTCTGACGTCATTAGTCAGAATTCGGCATGACAGCTAAAATGCTAAAATTCACCACAGATCATGGAATATTAGTAGACATTCTGGTCCAGACTGCATGTCAACCCAACCAAAAGTTATCAAAAGTTATGCCGAGGTATTTACATTTCGAGTCTTCAACAAGCAATTCCTTCCCCACCTTACAATCATAATCAACCTTTAGCTTTTTATCTGTGTACCCAATAAACTGGTTCTTCTTTGCATTATCCCATATTGACTCACCCAGCCAGAAATTCAATCTAGATCACCCTGCAGCTGTTTACATTTTTCTACCGTTTTGATCCTATTATATAACATTACGTCACCTGAAAACAATCTAACTTATGATCGTAAACCATTAACACAATCATTCAATAGAATATCCACAGTCCAAATACACTATCCGGTGGGACTCCCATGTTCACACCTACTTCTTTTGATACTGCATTTTTTTTCTTTTTCTTTTTTACTTACTTATTGCTTTACGTCTCGTCGACGGCTAAGGTCATTAGAGGCGGGATGGGACTGGGGACAAGGAACGGGAAGGAATTCGGCGATGGCCTTTTTGAAGGAAGCATCCCGGCATTCACCTGGAGTGATTTGGGGAAACCATGGAAAACCCAATTCTGGATGCCCGGACGGGGATTCGAACCCGCGTCCTCCCGAATGCGAGGCCAGTAAGTTAACCGTTCACCCACCACGCTCGGTGATACTGCATTTCCTACCCTAACTTTTTGCTTTCTACCTTTTAAATCTACCCAGCAAATCATGATTTTATCAACGCCAATAGTTTTTACCTTATTTAGTACTATTTTATAGCTCACTCTGTCAAAAGCCTTTGAAATATTAGTGTTACACTATCAATTTGATCTCCCCTGTCTTTTTCATCAGAAATATCTTGTATATAGGCTACCAACAGATTCTTATTAATATACTAGTCTAAAGCCATTTTGCCGACTTGAAAACCACTTATGTTTCTAACAGATACGTCTGATATGGTTGCATATTAATTAATCTCTATTAATTTTCCTACCACTGATGTCAAGGTAACTGGCGTGTCGTTTTCTACCCTATTTGTGTACCGGTACGACTATCGCACTTTTCCAGTCATTTGGTAAGCAACAAGTATTAGTTTGCGAAGAGCATTTGAAATGTAAATTACTTGTTTCACTAACTTCAGCAAACACAAACATTCATTCGTGCGTAAAATTTGAACTAGTAAACATGAAATCTTAGTACGAATCTGGAAAAGTATTTGTATAAGAGTTAAAGGGCAACAGACTGTAACGTTTGTAGCCATAAACTATAACAGTGGAATTATGCATCAGTAAGTACTATTCAAACTGAGCATGTTTCAACGGAATTTTTATAGGAAAACTGTGGCAAAAAATGGCGTAAATAATGGGAATTAAAATAGAACTATAAGGTGTAAACTGTAATAACATTTTCAAGTGGAGAGAAAAAAAAATTGTCACCGGCAAGCGAACATAAATCCTAAGGAACACGATTAAAAGGCCCTCACGATGCCCCAAATCTTAACGTATCCAGTGGAACAGAAATCTAGACGATCGCAGAACTTCTCGTGCGGAGAGGGTATTTTATCTTGTAACAGAAGGAATAAGCTTACCTCCTTGAAGTTTGAATGGTATTCATGGGAACGAGAAGGCCTCGGTACTACGCACCCGTGTGATGATAACGACCATCTCGCTGCCGGGGTCAGCCCGCCGACTCGCCGTGTACAGCAGCGCCATCACAACAAGCACGAGGACCGCTCGCGTCCACAACTGCTTCCTCCGTTCCCATTTAGCAAACAACTCACGTCGGTTAAACTACAAACGCGGAAGCTGGTGGAAGGGGACATTCTCCACCTGCACGAAACTGGTACTGACCTGTTGAAATTTGGGGTAATATCTAGATTGCGATACCGCTGCAATCCCTCGCGACGTAAACACTTCCGGAAGGAGAGAGTATGACGTCACTACATTGCAGAATGTGACGTGTTCAGCCTTCGATCGATTTGTGAATACACGTTAGGCCATAGAACGTATCCAATAGTAATAATAATAATAAAAAAAAATTGTATTGAAAAAGTTAAAGAAAATTATTACTTGCTAATTAATAATATTATTAAAATATCAACAACATTCCAAACTGATAATTGATATCATTCATTAGTAACGTTCCGTAGTGTCGGTTCCTGTAATGTTAACATTATTAGCCACAATTCCATTGATTTGTATTTGATTGCGTTCGTTTGTATTTCCTCGCGTGGCTGAAATTGCTAATAAAATCATTCATACGACATAAAATATTTATATAAAAAAAGATTTCGTTAATAACCAACCGTTTGTGGTTAGGTTGTAACGCGGCCTGGACCATACTAACAGAGATAGATGCGATTTGGAAATTGGATATCAGAAATATCGTTACGTTTCACTGTGGTCCGGGCTGCAGACGCAAACGACAGTAACAGCGATAGATACGACATAGGTATCCGCAATAAGGTGTTCAATAGTTACGTTTCAGTTTGGTGCAGGCTGCATCGAAACCTCATCACTAATGAATTTATTCCTGTATTACTGGTGCAAAATTAACGATGAGATGTGTTAGCGATGGACTAGTTTCCGTGGAAGGCCACGTTAGTGACAGTTAAAGCTGCACGTGGAACGTATACGTCACATTCAACAAAGTAGTGACGTCATACTCTCTCCATCGCGAGGCAGTAAGTGATTGATTGCAGCGGTATCGCAATCTAGATATTACCCGAAATTTGTTTCAACTGCTTCGTTATGTCCTCTTCACGTTTTGCACTCTCCTTTTTACGAAAAAGTCGCCAGGAATTAAATTAAAAATGCCGAAATATAAGACGCTCCGCAACCACGAAATGTTAGCAACACTGCAAAAATGACACAAAAATTAATGGTGCAGGGGTCATATCAACCTAAACAGGTTCGTTTTGTATTGGGATTGTGGTTAGGTTGAAATTCGGCCTGGACCAAGAGTAAAAAGTTTACGGGAAAATCGTTCTGCGGCATCTATCCCAGAAACGGAGCATTTATTTACAACGGAAGCAATCGATTATCTGTGACCTCTTGTATCGATTGTAAGATGGCGATTCTTGTTTTACTGCAACTCGGATAAATATTTTCTACATGTTAATTTCGTGCGATGTTTTACAACGGAGTGACGCTAAAACGGCAAGAAAATATTGTAACACAGGACTTAACCAACATGTCAAAAGATTGTCATTTCTTCTGCAGCGCCGGCGGCATCTAATAACCGAGCGTGGTGAGTGAGCGGTTAACGCTCTGCCCTCGCATTCGGGAGGACGCCGGTTCGAATCCCCATCTGGGCATCCAGATTTGGGTTTTCCATGGTTTCCCCAAATCACTCCAGGCGAATGCCGGGATACTTCCTTCAAAAGGCCATGACCGAATTCCTTCCCGTTCCTTGGCCCAGTCCCACCAGCCTCTACTGACCTCGACGACGACAAGGTGTAAAGCCATAAGTAAAAAAAAAAAAAAAAAAAAAGACATCTAATAGCTACACGTCACTCTCATATTTCGGCATTTTAAATTTAATGCGTGGCGACTTTTCCGAAAAAAGGAGAGTGCTATACGTGAAGAGGACATTATAGCAAAGCAGTTAAAACAAATTTCAAAAGGTCGGTGCCAGTTTTCGGTAGGTGGAGACTGTCCCCTCCCTGCCCCCCCCCCTCCTTTCCCCGTCCCCCAGGGAAGCTATTACTACTGTAGAAAATTGCCTCGCATTTCGGAAAAAAATAGAGCTAGTAGAGTCATAAAACGAAACAAAAAATGTAAAGTATTCAAAATTTAAATTGACTTTTAAGTATAATTAATTCTAAAATTCCGAAGAAACTAAGTGTTTCCCATTTTTTTGCCTTATAAGGCAAAAAAGGGGAAACTGTACTAAATAGAATCGAAATGTCAATAAACGTTTAAATGCCAAATAGAAGTGTGTAATACCATGTATGTGGACGTCGCCAGCTTATTCAGGTTTGAATTTCCGATATATAAGAAAGAAGACAGCAAAGTATACCGACCCTGTTTGATGGACTAATATACAGGTTTGCACAGGTAGCTAATGTGAATTGAGGACAGGAGGGAGGGGAGATAGGGCACTGAGGTCCCACCATCATAGTTATAAGCGGATTCGTTAGATTTGGAATGTCTGTCCTAACGGTGAAATGTTTGTGTTGCCACCTGTCTGCAAACGCGTAACTGTACGATAAGGGGGCGCCCATTAATAACTTCAGGTGAAATAAGGCTGGGGGGTCCGGCGAAATCATACGAAACCTCACTAAGGGGAAGTCTCAAAAAGTTGCGAGGTCCATTGGTAAGAGGGGGGGGGGAGTGGTCCTCCTCAAAATCTCACGTCATTTTAGAGGGGGGGGAGGGGTCCTAAGCGTATATTTCTGTGTAGGAATCATCGTAGCATTTACCTAGGTGATTACTAAAATCGTAATCTGAATATGCACTCCCTGTACCATCCCTCGTACATTACGACCGCACTTTATCGAGTACGGCTTAACTAGTGGGTAAAACCGCTCGTTTGACGTGTGACTTGAGTCAAAACAGCATACGGCGAACAATTGGAGACGAATTGCAGATTGATAAAAAAATCTAACGTCTAAAAATTGTGATACTATGACAGGAAAAATGTCAAAGTATATGGTAAGACGTTGAAGCAGAGCAAGAGGAATTGGTATAGGTGTCGGCTATACCAATAGTCGTGCTACAGAAAACCATGCGGGATAAAGGGTGGAGGGGGGGGGGGGGGCAGGTAGGTACGGCAACAGAACTTCTTTCGGACTGCCCAGAAGAACACAATGATACAAAAGTCGATTACCCTGGGAGTTGTTACATCTGTAAACTTGTCATTAAACACGCGTTGTAGCAGTTAAGCACTGACTATTCCTTTTCCTTATTGCTTTACGCCTCGTCAACGGCTAAGGTCATTAGAGACGGGATGGGACTGGCGGGAAAAGGAACGGAAGGAATTCGGCCATGGCCTTTTTGAAGAAAGCATCCCGGCATTCGCCTGGAGTGATTTGGGGAAACCAGGGAAAATCCAAATCTGGATGCCCGGATGCACGTCCTTCCAAATGCGACACTGCTTATTAGTTTCTCTCGTGTATTTAAACAAAATGTTAAGTTATAAACAACTAGCTTCGAGCCCGTCAAAAATGACGGTTTGAATGCAATATCCTGGCAGTTCATTTTTTTTAGTTGGTTAATTATATGGAATTGTTATTACATAATGCTAATGGCCTGGAATTTGTAATGTTCTATATATTTGATTTGCAGTTCACATAGCGATACAGTAGCGAATATCGACCATTTTTAATGAAATCATCGTGATATGAGTACCAAACTTTTGCTGTCAATGTAATATCAGTTTTATTCCTGGTCCAGGCACAATTCAGCATGATAAATATGAAACTTCTTTCCCCCGTAATAAATAATACTTCCAGTAACATTGTGCTTATGAAAACAGTTTAAATGGTTTGCAAACTTAATTTCAAAGCGAATTATGCTGTAACAAAATGTGTCAGTTGTGAGTCTGGTCAACTTAGCCCCAATCTACATTAACATTGCATTCGAAAATCATAGCTTTTATTACCCTCATATGAATAACGACAGGCAGCACCTATGGTGGTATTCTGAATTTATTGTGGAAAAGATTGCATGAGAAGCGAATATCGACCATTTTTTAATGAAATCATCGTGATATGAGTACCATACTGTGGTTAGATTATCGGAGTATTTGACTATGATTTATTTAAATAAATACATTTTACTTTAATGACGGAAAGTATAATATCAAAAACGGATAACGGTAATTTATCTCGGTAATACATTTCATGATTCGTAAATATGGTGTAAACTTTTTTCGAGTTTTTAATTAACTTCATTGTTTATCATCTGCCAAAAACATTCTTAGGTTATGTTTTAACCTCGTTCTTATAACCGGTACATATAAAATAACACAAACATGGAATACTCTTCTCCTTGCATTAATTTTTGCGTCTAGTTGTCATAAATAAACAAAAAGCAACATGTAAATTTAAACGAACGTACCAACTATAACTACGTAACAGAGCTTAGTAACGTATGTTTTTTTTTTTTTTTTTTTTTTTTTTTTTTTTTTTTTTTTTTTTTCACTGCCTCAACGGCGTTTTGTAGCCCCGCTACTGTATGTAGCTTTATCTACAGTTTCGAATAGATTGTATTGGAATCGCTATGATTCGCGTTAGGGAAAAACCCAGCTTTGACCATTATAAACAGCCTTTATGGGAAACCCTTGAATGTTCTTATAAGGATCACTTGTGGTAGTACATCCTTTAAATTGGTGTCATAATTGTGCTGAGTGGCACTTTGAATTTGTGCCATTCCATTGGGAGTACTGTACAGTCGGGGACAGAATTCGAGAGACCCCTCGCCTTTCGATTATGCTTCGTTCTAGACACGAATACCGCATGGGACAGCATAACTGGTAGGTGGTACACTAAATTCATGATAAAATAGACCTCTCATACCCAGCACTTTACCCAAGACTAAAAAAATGAGCCCGCGCAGCAAGAAACTCGCAGACGCTCAGAGGGAAAGTTCGGAGTTCTGCAGTAAAAATAATCACGAATATCACCATTTTAGTCATAATAATTATTTAAATAACCAAATTGATTGATTATAGAGAGATGGTAACACTTTTTTCGTAATTTTGATAACCGTTGCGTATTTTTTTATCCTCGAATAAACAGTTAACAATTCGCTAGCAAACGCAATTATATGGCGAATACAGAAAAGAATCGCTAAATTACGCACGGAAAACCAATAAGAGAGTTTGAATGGACTTAGTTACACTTTCTAACGCTGCAGCGTTATAAACTGTGCGTGTGACAAATACACATTAAGGTCAAGGGTAAGTAGAAAGAGCATTCACGAAAGAACTCTAATGGTAAACTAAGTCACGAAATATAAATAAACTATTCCCAGAAAATTAAATGGTGCGGAATATTAACACCTTAATTTTGTTTTCTTCATACCATATTTAGAAGGTAAGCTAAACTTGAACGCAGTAGCAACAGTTTTAGTAGTAATAATAATCATTAAGAACAGTAAATAAATAAAAAAAAAAATCCCTCTGCAATGTGAATTAGCGGTTCCACATTTTAAATCTGGAAGTAGAAAACAATCATCTCTCTCTTTGTTTCTAACTAACACTGATACTTCTATAAAATTTTCTGTCCAGCTTTATTTCCTGCCGTCCAAGCCCGATGGGTTATAGGTAACAATGTTGCCTGGCATTCGGGAGGACGCGAATTCAAACCCCGTCGGAGATCCAGTTTCAGTATTCCATGATTTTCGTAAATCTCTCCAGCTGAACTCCAGAAAAGTTCCTTCAAAAAGCGGTGGCTGAAATTCTTACCCGATCCTAGTTTCCAATACTATCAGGATTCATATCACATTGGCGCCGAAGATATGACGAAGAAAAAAAAAACAAAAAAAATTACGTGGTGGGTATGTGGTATTCGGCTTTCGGGAGGTCTTGGGTTCGAATACCCATCTAGCCATCCAGGTAAACGTTTTAGATGGTTTCCCCAAATCACTCCAGGCGAATGCCGGGATTGTTCCTTCAAAAGGCCATGGACGAATTCCTCCCCATTACTTGTCCCCAGTCCTTTCCTGCCTCTAATGACCTCGATTAGATGTAAAGCTAGAAGCAAAACATAATTGCTCAAATAAAAATAATTACATCTCTGTGGTGTGTTTTAGACCTTTTTATTGTTGGATTTATCTTATTCAACTGCCGGACATGGTAGCGAAGGGACTAGAGTGTTATTTCCACATGTGGAGAGTCTCTAGTTCGGTGTTGTTTTAGGGCTGGTCGACGTGGAAATCATTATAGAGAGAAAAGGACTTGGGGCATGTTTCGGGAAGGAATTCAGCCTTGGCCATACCAGAGAATCATCCCAACACTCACGGAGTGATTTCGATTAATCATGCAATACCGAAATACGGATGGATACACGAAGATTTCAACCCCTGTCCTTCCGGATGGGATGGCTTGCGCGTTACAGGGACTCTCGGTCACTGTTGCGATTCCGGCCAGAGGCATGGGTGTTAAAGTAGGTATTGTGGTATGTCTTGAATCGTATTTCAATTGTATGAGCAAAAAGCATTTGGAAATACATCAGTACACAGGATAAACACACAAAACAGTTTATCTGGATGAATGGCTATCGGGAGGAATACCATTAAAAATTTAAAGACAATTTTATTGAACCAAAAGGCAATTGGCTGCCTTCAAAAATATCTCACAGGTCCACCTCATCTGACAAAAAAATATTCCTTATTTGGTGCCAACTAGTAACATGGCTGAGTTCTAAACACGTATTAGGATAAAAAATTTGGAAAGTAGGCGTACTATAGTGAATCTGTTTAGTGCACACGGGAGGGGTATTTAATTTCACTTGAGTGTATAGGATTTAATCTCTTTAACATTATGCGTGGTTATTTCGTAACTCAGTTCAGACGCAAGGAGGAAGTAACCGTCCAACAAACGTTTCCAGGAAGTGTTTATTTACCAGTGGCTCTGAGGAAGTGAAGAACACTTGTTCAGTAGAATTAGCTCTAATAAAATTTGTGAATATGACCATCCGTACACGAAATATGCCCATTTTCGAATTACGAGCACCTACAAATACAGTGACAGTCGTTTGCCGAAAGTAACAGAAAAAACTTCAAATAACATATTAAAGTTACTTCATCATAATTAGAAGACCGATGAAAATGTTGAAAATAACATTGAACTAATATGTATAGGTCATTAAAAATTTCTGAAAATTACTTCTCGAGGATTTTAACTTCAGCATACCCTCATTGCGTCTTGTAATGTTCTACTTGCACTATTTGATTACAAAATTAATTGATCAATATTCCGTGATAATGGAGCTATTTAAAAGAAGAAGGGAAAAAAAACTGGAAGTGCACGTTATTGAAAATTGACATGCCTCCATCTACTGATGTAAATATTTTATGACCTTCCGTGCCTTTGACTATTTAACCTGCTGATTATTGTGTCAGCCTTTGTTGAGGTAATGTGGAACTCTATTGTGAAGTCAACACAAGACGAACACTACACTCATTCAAAAGCAACCATATGCGCAGAAGAACTCGAATCAGTGACCTTTATTATTATTAATAAATTTCTCTCGGGATTCCAGCCGTGTTAAGATGTTACATTTGTGGGACGTTTCGAAGGCGTCCAACTCTGCCTTCATTCTCAACCCAATATCAATCATTAAGAGTTGGACGCCTTCGAAACGTCCCAAAATTGTAACATCTTAACACGGCTAGATGTCCGAGAGAAATTTATTAATATACAACGCCGTGAAAAATTACGATCTTACTTTATTATTATTACTCCGCGATTCACTAAAAGTGTGTGGTGGAGGTTATAGTGCTCCTATCCGAAAGGGTAATGGTTTGGAAGGGATATACGGGATATGGCAGGAGGCCTTTACAATGCGATGACAGTGTTCTAGCCCCTACACTGCTAGCGCCAGCTTAAGAATCTTGGTCGGGACTCTTGCGAAGGAATTTGTGAATGTGTCTGCGGTCGTGGTTTGCCAACACGGAAGACAATTCCGTAGGCCCACAGAACAAGGAAATTATCAGACATTTCAGGCATGAGATTTTCCTCATCCTCGTTCAACTAACTTGCTTATATTGCTACCTGAGGCTCACACAGTTAACAGACGAAAGAATTATACAGGTTTAGAACCGTATATTCTCGAGGAAATTTGTTTCCAGCTTGACATCTCGACTTTGAGGTCATGGGAGACGGGAATATGGACTTTTTGGTGAACTATACCGACGTTCGCTTACAGTGATTTGGAAAAACTGCAGAAAATCCAAATCTGGATGGCCAGAAGCGGATTTGAACCCGCATCCTCTCGAATGCCAGGCCAGAACATTATCGCTCGTCCACTACGCTCAGATTTTTTAATTGACCGTAACATATAGATATATAGGAACAATTATTATAGACTGACTCGGCCATGAATCATTTTAATATAACTATTTTTGCAGCCTAGTAGTAGACGAAAAAATATTAGATCAAGTAAAGATGCCAGATCTTAATCACTTCGTCTATCACGAACCCGGAAATAACCATAGTACACCCTTTTATAACCACATATGTAACGTTTCAATTAGTTTTTCGAAGATAACATCATTTTACTTTTACATATCCAGCGTATTCCAGTTTGAAAAGCAATCATCCTTTTCCTTCAGAATGCAGGCATAAGAATTTTAAAAGCTCCACTGCATATGGAATTAGCCAACGTCATTAACTGTAAGACTGACAGCAGTCTTTTTCCAAGACCATTCTTGCTTGTAGAAAATGCCATGGTGGCTCCCGAAGTGAGAAGAATTATTGCGCCAGTTCAAATTCCTGTTATACAAGTTATATATATATATTTCTGTATTGACAGGTATTTGACGCATATATTATCACAGCAATATCTGAAAACTTATTTCGGATATTTTTTAAAATAGTATCTTTTCTTAGGCAGGATTAGGGGTAGTAAATGATTCTTGTTTAATTTTTCTGCAGCGCGTCGCAGCGCCTAGTATTTAATAGTTATTCACGCATCGATACGAGATAATTCTTTGCAGCTATCATTTTGTAAACGAATCTAATCCAGCAGTATTCTTGTCAAACTTTTACAATTACAAAATTTTATTTTGATACTGCTTTGTCTAGGCTCTAATTAAGGAAAATGTAGTTTTATCTCGATGGCAGATGATTCCGAAGTCACAATACAAGGAAATATGCATCGTTTCCTGCCAGAAGACTTCCTCATCGAATGTGCGAGTTATATTCAAACATTAGTATGCTTCAGTGCCAATCGCTACACCAGCCACATCTAGAAATTTGAGTGATATGAGAAGGAGGGTAATAATTAATTTGCATGAAGAGCTATATTCAAATGGTTTTGTAACTAGAATTATGAATATAAACAAATAATTTTTTAATTTAATTTAATTGCAACTGAGCACAGGCTCCGGTGGCAATTTACCTACACACCCATCTTCCCCCTATCTGCACCCACCTACATTTGCCCTCTACAAATTTTATCTTTAAATTCTTTCAAAGTTTTCGGTAAATATTCATCATTTTTTTGTTAACTCATTCCAATCCCTGACACCCTTACCTAAAAATGAGAATCTTCCCACACCCTTGTGCCTGAAATCGAGTGTCAGCTTGTGGTCATCGTCATCTTTTCCCTTCCATGCACTACTTTTCATACCTACTCCAATATCTTTCCATGCCTCTTCGCCAGTATATGCCCTGTACACTCCCATGACCCTCCTCATCCTCCTCCTGTCTTGCAATAAATCCCATTCAGCTCCTTTATCATATCCGTCACTGTTGCATTCTGCGATAATATCTTGGCATTACTTTTGATAACAAGCTTAACTGGGCAGGACACATTGGACAGGTGGTAGGAAAAGGTTTCAAAGTTCTTCACTTGTTGGAGGGAGTGATGAGGGGATATACGAGAGAAGTAAAGGATTTGGGTTACAAAACTTTGGTCAGACCATTGCTCGAATATGGTAGTATAGTATGGGACCCTCATTTTACGACTCAAATACAGGAGTAGGAGAGAGTGAAAAAAAGGGCTGCTAGATTTGTTTCTGGAAATATAAACAAATAAACCGTGGTAATCCGTATATTTGGTTATCGAAAGGAATGTCATTTAATTTAATAGTCCTACACAAATACTCCACGCAAAACAACTTCTGGCCAGGATAGGCCTGGTAGCACCTTTCTTTTTTTTATAGATCATTACAGTTTAAAGATACATTAAGGATTGATGTTTGCAATAGAATATTCGTCTACGAGGCGTCACAAATAATTCAGCGATGAGGTGAATTATTGTCATTTGTAAAGGTTGGGATTGCAGGATAGTCATCTGTGACCGACGTATTTTGAAAATGTGCTCTGTTCCCTATAACACGATGTTAACCTTATATAAGGGTGTGAATTACGTCTCCCATATCATGTCGCAGCAGGACAAATATTTCGTCCACGTGATTGTTTCTCGAGGAGCCAAGGACGCAGGAAA
>JARYHS010003309.1:0-11896 GCA_031002005.1 Vandiemenella viatica
AAGTAAACCAAAATTCGCAGAGTCTTCTGCTAATCAGTAGCCAGGTACCAAAATGTCCATTTAAGGTCGTTCTACTGCAGTTTTCCAGGAAAATTCTCCCCTTTTCCAGGAAATTATTTTTCAATAAATCAGGACCCAGGGGAGTTCTCCATTCGGTTTAAAATGTTCCCATCTAACGCCAACCTTCGGATTCAGGACCAAGTGTGACATTTGTTTATAATTGCATGCTTCATCCAACTAACCACGATAAAAGTGACATAATGCCCTTAGCTAACTTGGTCATCAAACAGACATCATAACCACATTTTCATAGAAGACCCCCACACATCGACAAGTATCCATAAGTGCAGACACTAGTTCTATTGCGCCGAAGATAGTACCCACGCTTGAATTGTCGTAAATTGTTAGGTCAAAGTGGGTGTTTGGATATTTTATCCACTCAGGCCTCATCATCTAAAGTCTAATGCCAGATTGTGGTCATTGCCAACTTAGGCTCCATACACCACTCAGAATTATTCCTCCAATATCCATTCTAACAGCATTATACACCACATACAGCCCCTGACACTCTTCCAATCTCCCAATGACATCCAGTCCAGTTCCTTATTAAGGCACTTGTTGAATATTTTCCACTAATAAATCTAGCTGCCATATTTGCACCTTGCATTTGATGTACTAAAAATGTGGACTCCATACTACACTATTTACAAACAATGGTCTGATTGTGGGTTTGTATCCAAGTCCTTCGCTTCTCTGGTACATTCCCTCATCACCCTCTCTGTTAAATGATTTTTATGTAGTGAAAAACGTGAGAAACACAATTCGTATGCCAACACAACCGGCAGTAAACTGTAAAGAGTACAGTCAAATGGGAGATTCTCCTTACATATCATCAGCCTGGCGAGATAGAAGGTGTGCAAAAGATGGCATGTTTTCACAATAAACCTAAGTGTTTATACCATAAATAGTGTTCATCACGCCCAGTTGATTACATTTACCATCAACACGTCTCTCCCACACATCAACCATTTCTACCATTCAGTAAAAAAAGTGACTCAGGTACCATGAGTTGCAATAGACACTTGACCATCAGGTCGCACCCACAAATCCATACATCTCAATACACTAGCACAAACAAACAGAAGTGGAGGGACAGCAAAATCATTCGTCCAGACAGACGTGTTTATAGAAAGTATCACCATATTTACGCATACAGACACAGAGAGAGACGCATATTTCCATGCCTTCAGCAAGCTAGACACAACAACCAGCCCAATCATGGCGACGAAAAAGTGGGGTAGAACCCCCATGACTCATAACTGACCAAAAAATCATCAGTAACATATGTTCCAGGTACCATACTCTTCACATCAGCATCATCTCATTTATCTCACACTATAGACCTCACTATCATCCAGTATCATGTGTGCTAGGTACAAAACTGTTTATATCAGCACCACCACTTGTATCCCACACCTAAGCCTTTTCTGCCATTCAGTAACATGTACCACGCGTACCAGTAGACATCTGGTCATCAGACAGATATCATAACTCACATATTCATACTAGGTCTCAACCAAAAATCTGTACGTCACCTCACACAAGCAAGGTATCACCACATTTACGAAAAAAACACACAGAGATAGAGACGCATACACACGTTCATTTCCAGGTCTACAGCGATCTCGACTCAACAACTAGCCCAATCATGGCAACGAAAAAGTGGAACAGAACACCCATGACTGGCCCAAAAATCATAGAAAGACACACATACATACACACTAACATGTCAATGCATTCAAACAATTCCATTCATCACCACACATAACTGGAGGAAAAACTGAAGAGTTACAGGATGTGTGAAGTTTGAAATCACAGCCACATCTCTCCCACACCACAACCCTTTCTGTCATTTAGTAACATGTGACCCAGGTACCATGAGTTACAATAGACACTTGTCTATCAGACAGATATCATAACCTCCATATTCATACTAGGTCTCACCACAAACCCATACGTCTCCAGACAAGCACAAACATATGGGAGGAACAGCAATTCATACGTCCAGATAAATGAGTTTAAGGAAGGTATCACCATACTTACGCACACAGACACATATATCCATGCCTACAGCGAGCTCAACACAACAACGAGCCCAATCATGGAAAAGAAAAAGTGGGACAGAACCCCCATGGCTCAAGACTGAGGAAAAAAAATCATCATTAACATGTGTTCCAAGTAACAAACTCCTCACATCAAAATCATATCATTTAACTCACACTACAGACCTCTCTGCCATTCAGTATCGTTGGTAATATGTACAAAGCTGTTCACCACCTCTATCCCACGCCACAAGCCTTTTCTGCTATTCAGTAATATTTGCCCCAGTACCACGAGTATCAGTAATCACATGGTCATCAGACAAATATCATAACTCCCATACTCATACTAGACCTCACACACAAACATAACTGACCAAAAAACCATCAGACAGACGTTAGAGTGTGTGCAAAGGATGACATGTTTTTGCCATACACCTCAGTACTTATCACATTATCAATTAATTACATCAACACATAGGTAGCCAGTCATTGTGAAATCTCAAAGTCGAATATAATCCTATCGTGATAGACACACAGCCACATAGAAAGACACACAATCACATGTCCATGCATACACACAGTTACCATACATCACCACACACACCGAAATACCGCAATTCGCCGGTCTAAAAGCGCGGACCGCGTTGGTTTACCGGAGTTTCCCGACCGGGACCTATTACCGGTAACCGCATTTTTAGGACCGGACTGAAGACCGGAATTTCATTGCGCTAGTAAGCGGTTATATGCGCCGGTATACCGACCTACATGATGTACGCGTCCGCTGTGAGGAAGGGTGGCCCCCTCCCGCCGCGCCCGCCCGGGCAGGTTGATCCAAAATTTGTCTTTGATGAGCTGATTAACAAATGACTTTGGCCAAACATTGCCAAGAGCTTAGTTCCAGCCACCAGCTATACTGATGACACATTAAAAAATCAAGTAATGTGGTGAGCACTGAGGTATTGGAAAGACATACTATCGTCTGCCTATCATGTAACACTTAGTGTGGACGTCGTGTGTCGGGTCCCTTTCCTGCAGTTACTTGTATGTATGTGGTAACTTATGAAATTGTGGTATATGCATGGACATACTGTATGTGTGTGTGCGCGTGTTCCTGTGTGGTTATGTGTGTAATTATGGTGGTAGGAGTCTACTTGAGATTTTTCCATCAGTGGCCACCTATGTAGATGTAATCATTTGGGTATGATGAGCACCGAGGTTTGTGGCAAAGAAATGAAATATTTCGCACATCCTGTAGCTATTCAGTCTGGACCTATGGTGTTCAGTCCTTTTCCTCCAGTTACGTGTATGTGTGGTGATGTATGGTAACTGTGTGTATGCATGGACATGTGATTGTGTGTCTTTCTATGTGGCTGTGTGTCTATCACGATAGGATTATATTCGACTTTGAGATTTCACAATGACTGGCTACCTATGTGTTGATGTAATTAATTGATAATGTGATAAGTACTGAGGTGTATGGCAAAAACATGTCATCCTTTGCACACACTCTAACGTCTGTCTGATGGTTTTTTGGTCAGTTATGTTTGTGTGTGAGGTCTAGTATGAGTATGGGAGTTATGATATTTGTCTGATGACCATGTGACTACTGATACTCGTGGTACGTGGGGCAAATATTACTGAATAGCAGAAAAGGCTTGTGGCGTGGGATAGAGGTGGTGAACAGCTTTGTACATATTACCAACGATACTGAATGGCAGAGAGGTCTGTAGTGTGAGTTAAATGATATGATTTTGATGTGAGGAGTTTGTTACTTGGAACACATGTTAATGATGATTTTTTTTCGTCAGTCTTGAGCCATGGGGGTTCTGTCCCACTTTTCTTTTCCATGATTGGGCTCGTTGTTGTGTTGAGCTCGCTGTAGGCATGGATATATGTGTCTGTGTGCGTAAGTATGGTGATACCTTCCTTAAACTCATTTATCTGGACGTATGAATTGCTGTTCCTCCCATATGTTTGTGCTTGTGTGGAACGTATGGGTTTGTGGGTGAGACCTAGTATGAATATGGAGGTTATGATATCTGTCTGATAGACAAGTGTCTATTGTAACTCATGGTACCTGGGTCACATGTTACTAAATGACAGAAAGGGTTGCGGTGTGGGAGAGATGTGGCTGTGATTTCAAACTTCACACATCCTGTAACTCTTCAGTTTTTCCTCCAGTTATGTGTGGTGATGAATGGAATTGTTTGAATGCATTGACATGTTAGTGTGTATGTATGTGTGTCTTTCTATGATTTTTGGCCAGTCATGGGTGTTCTGTTCCACTTTTTCGTTGCCATGATTGGGCTAGTTGTTGAGTCGAGATCGCTGTAGGCCTGGAAATGAACGTGTGTATGCGTCTCTATCTCTGTGTGTTTTTTTCGTAAATGTGGTGATACCTTGCTTGTGTGAGGTGACGTACAGATTTTTGGTTGAGACCTAGTATGAATATGGGAGTTATGATATCTGTCTGATGACCAGATGTCTACTGCTACGCGTGGTACATGTTACTGAATGGCAGAAAAGGCTTAGGTGTGGGATACACGTGGTGGTGCTGATATAAACAGTTTTGTACCTAGCACACATGATACTGGATGATAGTGAGGTCTATAGTGTGAGATAAATGAGATGATGCTGATGTGAAGAGTATGGTACCTGGAACATATGTTACTGATGATTTTTTGGTCAGTTATGAGTCATGGGGGTTCTACCCCACTTTTTCGTCGCCATGATTGGGCTGGTTGTTGTGTCTAGCTTGCTGAAGGCATGGAAATATGCGTCTCTCTCTGTGTCTGTATGCGTAAATATGGTGATACTTTCTATAAACACGTCTGTCTGGACGAATGATTTTGCTGTCCCTCCACTTATGTTTGTTTGTGCTAGTGTATTGAGATGTATGGATTTGTGGGTGCGACCTGATGGTCAAGTGTCTATTGCAACTCATGGTACCTGCGTCACTTTTTTTACTGAATGGTAGAAATGGTTGTGTGGGAGAGACGTGTTGATGGTAAATGTAATCAACTGGGCGTGATGAACACTATTTATGGTATAAACACTTAGGTTTATTGTGAAAACATGCCATCTTTTGCACACCTTCTATCTCGCCAGGCTGATGATATGTAAGGAGAATCTCCCATTTGACTGTACTCTTTACAGTTTACTGCCGGTTGTGTTGGCATACGAATTGTGTTTCTCACGTTTTTCACTACATAAAAATCATTTAACAGAGAGGGTGATGAGGGAATGTACCAGAGAAGCGAAGGACTTGGATACAAACCCACAATCAGACCATTGTTTGTAAATAGTGTAGTATGGAGTCCACATTTTTAGTACATCAAATGCAAGGTGCAAAATATGGCAGCTAGATTTATTAGTGGAAAATATTCAACAAGTGCCTTAATAAAGGAACTGGACTGGATGTCATTGGGAGATTGGAAGAGTGTCAGGGGCTGTATGTGGTGTATAATGCTGTTAGAATGGATATTGGAGGAATAATTCTGAGTGGTGTATGGAGCCTAAGTTGGCAATGACCACAATCTGGCATTAGACTTTAGATGATGAGGCCTGAGTGGATAAAATATCCAAACACCCACTTTGACCTAACAATTTACGACAATTCAAGCGTGGGTACTATCTTCGGCGCAATAGAACTAGTGTCTGCACTATGGATACTTGTCGATGTGTGGGGGTCTTCTATGAAAATGTGGGTTATGATGTCTGTTTGATGACCAAGTTAGCTAAGGGCATTATGTCACTTTTATCGTGGTTAGTTGGATGAAGCATGCAATTATAAACAAATGTCACACTTGGTCCTGAATCCGAAGGTTGGCGTTAGATGGGAACATTTTAAACCGAATGGAGAACTCCCCTGGGTCCTGATTTATTGAAAAATAATTTCCTGGAAAAGGGGAGAATTTTCCTGGAAAACTGCAGTAGAACGACCTTAAATGGACATTTTGGTACCTGGCTACTGATTAGCAGAAGACTCTGCGAATTTTTGGTTTACTTTAACGCACGAAAAAAAAAGGTAACTGATCAGGGATTGGAGTGGGAATCATTGGAAAACAGAATGAAGTTTGGGGAAGTGTTGTGGGTATGTTGGCGATGAGGCTAGAGGTGGATCTTGGTGAAAGAATTAGGAATAGTGCACTGGATTTCTTCTATAAGGGAGTGTGTAAATCTTCTATATCTCCACAGGCGATGGTCTCAGGCATGTTCTGTGCTTAGCGTGACTCGATTTTTTTATCACATAGGACTGGCGTACTTAGATTCCACAGGTGTGAAATTAGTAAGATTAACAGACGGTATTTCGTTCCTGGAACATAAGTGCTGTACTGTAAAATACAGTTAAAGGTGTCAATCACTGATGTGTCACAAGGGATTTATTGGAATTTTAGACAAAGTACAGCTAAGGACACTCAATTTGTGATTGCTTACGAAAGCATAACAGAATTGATACATAGATTGGCCTGGATAGACAAACGACAAAGGTTTGACCTGGATGGCAACAATTACGAGTCTGGTTTTCAAATCGACAACTTTGCTTTAGTTTAGAGGCTCTCAACCAATCGAGGTTATACTTACATCCATCAGTAAACCCCTTCAATGCCTCTTTGAGTCCAAAAAGTGTCTGTGTTTCATTACACATAATTTAATACATCCTTTAAAATACACGGTCTGTAGGTGACACTCGTGAGTTATATTATATTGTTCATAATGAGTCCATCATGATGTGAAAAAGTGAGATTGTTTCCAGTCTCTTCGTCGGTGAATTAATTTTTAATGTCTGCCTGCTTTGATGAACGGAATTTATGTTAACAGCGAGGTCTTTAGAGACGGGAAAGGATGGGGGGCAAGGAATGGCCTTTTGAAGGTAGCATCCCCCCGGCATTCACCTGGAGTGATTTTGGAAACCCAAATCTGGATGCCCGGAACCGCCGTCCTCTCGAATGCAAGGCTAGAACGCTAAATAATTTCATGAAAACAGGTACACATAGAATTTATATC
This sequence comes from Vandiemenella viatica, assembly GCA_031002005.1. Taxonomy (NCBI): domain Eukaryota; kingdom Metazoa; phylum Arthropoda; class Insecta; order Orthoptera; family Morabidae; genus Vandiemenella; species Vandiemenella viatica. Next base: position 7,110 of record JARYHS010003309.1, read on the forward strand.
TGGAGTTTATGACGTTTTTTTTCCCGTTAAAAGGAAACATTTATGCTTTTCGACTTATTTTTTTAGGCGTGGAAATTACGTAACTTTACGGCTTTTTCACAAAACACTTAAACACCGCGGCCGGACTCGAACCGGCGACCTTCGGCACTCTAGCCCCAACACTGCCGAGGTCGTTAGTTGAATTACAAGGCCAGAACGCTAAAACAGGTACTTTTTTTTAACGTCTCTCTAACAACGTGGTCTTTAGAGACTGGGAAAGGAATGGGAATGAATTCGGTCATGGCCTTTTGAAGGTAGCATCCCCGGCATTCACTTGGAGACACACAATTTCATTACCCCTAATTTTGAAATTTGTCCTGGTGGAGGAACATCAAAGAGGCACCGGCTGCGGGATGTAATCAGCCATATGCTATATGGAAGGCTTTAAACAGACTAAGAACTGAAGTGTCCCGATGTAAATATAATATTTAAAAAATGGGGGGTACACTAATGACAACGATCTATGTGAATGTGGTGAGCTTCAGAACCCACAACATCTTCTGATATGCAGGAATCTCCCTGAAACCTGCAATATCGACGACCTTTACAGGGCAAACGAGAAGGCCATCAAGATTGCGGAATTCTGGTCACATTCTATATAATTGTGTTTATAGTTAATATTAATTAATTAATGTTATTTGTTTTTTCAACTTGTTATGTCCTGGACACGAGAAATATAAATAAAAATATAAATACCCCTAATTTAATACATCCTTTAAAATACACGGACTGTAGGTGACACTCGTGAGTTATATTATATTGTTCATAATGAAAAAGTGAGTTTGTTTCCCGTCTCTTCGTCGGTGAATTAATTTTTAATGTCTGCCTGCTTCGATGAACGGAATTTATGTTAACAACGTGGTCTTTAGAGACGGTGAAGGATGGGAAGGAATTCGGCCATGGCCTTTTGAAGGTAGCATCCCCGGCATTCACTTGGAGTGATTTTGGGAAACCATGGATGCCTGGAACCTCCGTCCTCCCGAATGCGAGGCAAGAACGCTAAATAATTTCATGAAAACAGGTACACATAGAATTTATATCTGTAGTTTATGACGCTTTTTTTCCCGTTAAAAGGAAACATTTATGCTTTTTTTATTCAAGGCAGGTATCCTCTCTAGGTATGGAAACTAAAATTTTGATTTTGAAATTGACGAGTTGGAACGGCTTTTCAATAAAAAACACCGCGGCCGGACTCGAACCGGCGACCTTCGGCACTCTAACCCCTACGCTACCGATGTCTGTTCACGTAATATCCGTTGATGTGGACTTTAGTAAAAAAAAAAAAAAATCGCTTAAGTATTTTTCACGAAGAAAATATTTTACTGTGTGTCGATAGTAGCCAAGATGTTCAGTGCTTGCTTACAGGACGCTAGGAATACATATTTCGTCACGCTTAGTAAACAGAGATAACAGTCGTTGAAACAGTGTACACATTTCGCAGAGCGCGCCGGAAATACTGCCACCGAACGCTATCTAGCCGCCACCAAATGAACTAACGGAAAAGAAATTAAGTCCTTGGGAGATGCTGCTCCGTAGCGGCCGGCCAAAGAACTATCGTGTGACGTCATACGACCTTGGCCGCCATTGGTCCATTAGAATTTCCCGCGAACCGGAAGTGACGTCATGGAGGGGAGGGAGAAAAGGGGAAGGGAAGCCGCCATTTTGTGCCACGTAACCGGAAGTTGGGTTTATAGAGCTCCATCCTTATCTTCCTACTTGGCAGCACTAGTTTAAATAGCAAGTATCAATCCAAACAACGGGGAACGGGGATTCCTTCTCGCGCAACCTAGCCTCTTCGGGAAGTCCCCGTTCGTAAAAGAAAACTTCGGTCAATGTTGCCAATATTTTCATAATTTTCTTTTCTACTGAACCAGAAAAATATAGCAGATTTAAAAATTAAGATAAGTACTTAGTATAAACTCTAAAACAGTCATATTAAACCATAAATGCCTTACAAATTTTAGATTTAGTAGTTATGAAAAAAAACATGTCCCAGAAAAAAAAAGTTTTTTTTTTTTTTTTTTTTTCAACACTAGGCTGGACCGATTTTTATGAAACTTTGTGTGTGTGATTAGATTGATTCGAGAATGGTTCAGATTCACAATTTGATTTGCAGAAGCCCTCCCCTCTGCCCAAACAAATCATCAACGAAGATAGCGGCCTTTTACTCGGCGAGCATTGGCGACTGTTGACATAGCAACTGTCGCTATGGCAACATATACAGTATCTCTGAAGCGCGGCATTAACCCGAAAAGCTATTAACATTGCCACGTCTTCTTGGACGAGGAGGAAATATTGGCCGACGTACACGGAATGCACAAATAGTATCGAGTAGCCACATTAACTGTAATTAGGTGGAAATGTAACCTAGACTTAAATGTAAACTGACATTCCGTATCAAAGCAACCAAACCACCCCATTCTTATAACTGTGCTGCTAAATCACAGTTTAGTTTAGTACCGGTAATGGTCGGTACGAAACCAGTGAAGCTTGGTACACACGGATCTTTTTGGACTAATAAAAATAACGTACGGGTAAATCAACTCCTTTCATGGTAAGGTGGGGGTGAATCTAGGATTGCTTTAATTCCGGAAATGGATGGCGCGAATTGTATGAAACTTTGTAGACGTTTCTCATAGCGTGAATAAAAACAGTGTATGGGTAAATATACGCCAACTCTACCGGGCAACGCCGGGAACTCTGCTAGTAAGTATATAATAAATGATACCTGCTGCCCTAGGTGTTGTTTCGTTCCTTTATTTTTTTTATCGATTGGGATTCATTTCATTAGCAGCACCTACAGCGGTTTTTGCATCAAATGTGTATCGATATGTCATTACATGTCGTTGGTGTTAGATTTTGTACGTCGAAGTAATGGCATCAATTATTATAAACTTACGTAATCCATTTATTTTTTATTTATACGTTGATTTCAAAGGATAAAATACTAAAGATGCTTCTGAGAATGAAGTGAAAAGCGTTCGGTTAAATAAATAAACCAATTAAAAAATCAATTGGCTTGGTAATCTTCATATTTTTATAATTAACTATCAATATCCTGTAGCTTCGCCTGCTTGGACCTAGATGCTAGTAGTAACGCCTTTGGCTTTCGGTTTTTAGTTATGGCTTTAGGCCTCGCCGGCGTCCAGGTCACTAGAAGTGGGATGGGACTGGGAAAAAGGAACGGGAAAGAATTCAGCCATGGCATTTTTGAAGGAAGCATCCAGGCATTCACCTGGAGTGATTTGGGGAAACCATGGAAAACCAAAATCTGGATACCCGGATGGGGATTCGAACCGGCGTGCTGCCGAAAACAAGGCCAGAGCGTTAGGGGGCGTCCATAAATTACGTGAGGTGAAATAGGAGGGGGGGGGGATCCTGCGAAATCTCACCAAATCTCAACAAGGAGGAGGGTGGGAGAGTCAGCGGAAATCCTACGTGAAGTTTTTGAAATTTTTTTTGGACTGTTGAGCTAAAAAAAAAGTTCTACAAATGACGCGAAAGTCGAGTTTAGGGGGGTATTTCGTCGAAAAGTGGGGGTGTAACCGGCTTTGGAAGGGTGAGACCTCAAAAAAGAAGGGTCTCAAAAAGTTGCGAGAGCGACTTCTAGGGGGGGGTGGGTATCTCCCGGACCAGATCTAACTAGAGGGGGAGGGGGGAGTCCGGAAATCCGAAAAATTATCACGTAATTTATGGATGCCCCCTTAACCACTCACCCACCACGCTCGGTGGGAGTACTGTTGTGCTGTCTGGGAACGGTATCGCAAGGCATTGATTGACAGCATAGAGAAGGTATAGAGACGACTCAATCGATTCGTGACTGCTACAGTCCTTACGAAAGCGTCACATCATAAGTACATATATTTGGCTGGGATTCTCTGGCAGGCAAGCGACGTATATTTCGTTTGAACTTGTTGGTAAACATGCGTACATCCACCTTCATTTACGAGTGAGATCAAATACTTCGTCCTCCAACTTATTTGGGCCGCAATGGGAGGAGAGATAAGATTAGAGAAATAAGATACCTTACTGATGGTTATATGAATTCTTTCTTCCCTCGTGTTATTCGCGATTGGAATGCACAAAGTTAGTTTTGGTGTAAAGCATTCTCTGCCGCTCACAATTTTACGAACTGCGGAGTATATAATTATGTAGATGTATATCTGAGATGCTGAATGATCTCGGACGCTCATCTTTTCTCGGTAGCAACAAAATATCTTCTCTTGTTCCATTTTCCGGTCACTTATTCACAACATATAGCGCAGATTTTAGGCTATATCATAAGCATTCAAACTATGAATACCCGAAACAAGTTGGCTGTGTAGTTTTTGCGTGATGTCTGAACAAAGGGACGACCAGACGCAGTCCCTTACAGATTATCTTTTTATACAAAAAATTCAGCCTGCATTTGTTTGTGCTCGCAAAACTCGAAAAGTAGTCTGTCGATTGAATTGAAATTTTTGGAGGATGTGGTGGGCGGCACGAAGAAGGTTTTTAAAAAACAAAAATCCCCCTCTCCTCCTTTACACCACATAAATTTTATACAAACCTAAATATGTCATACGATTTCGATGGAACTTTGCACACATTTACTTTAAAACAAACAGAAAAATACTGTCAAGATTTGGTATGTGACTGATCTAATGTCGCTTGGTCTCTTTCTGTCTTTTCTAGCTAAACTCCGCACACTCGATTGTTGAAGTTCAACTGCATCAAGCAGATTGAATGGAGGATTTCATATACTTCAT
>JARYHS010003310.1:0-35828 GCA_031002005.1 Vandiemenella viatica
AGAAAAAAAAAAAGGGAAAAATGGAGTGAGGAGATTGTACAATCAAATTAATGAAGTTTTTGAACAAAATTTGGTGTTCTTTAATTTATTAGGAGATAAATTTCCCTTTTTATACAAGTAGCCCATATTTGTACCACCTATTGAAAATCAGTAACTTTTTTTTATCCTTTCATTTTGGAAGATTAGAACTGGTTATTGACGTTTTTAACCCTCACGTCAGCTTCATGACTGTTTATAGGAGCCAGTGACATCACAGTTATCCACATTGAGTGTCCAGGAAAATCACAAGAACCAAAATAATAGTGGTAGCCCGTATTTGGACCTTCTCCCCTAATAAAAATAATAATCGTAACCACATATTATAGTATTCCCGGAAAATGAATCAAATCATGAAATGGAATTCTCCTGCACATAATTAATTTCCTAATGACATACTGCAACACAGAAACGTACACTCTTAAATAAACTTTTTCTCTCCCCCCTCCCCCCTGGGGAGAAAGTAAAATGTTACTGATCCACCTCACAAAACATATATACATACTTTAAAAGACATGTAATAATTAATTGTTCAAATATAGCGCTTACTGTTTCCTGTCTGCTCCCGTTACCGCCATTTGAGCTTTCACCAAAAGAGTAATGAATGCAAAATGATGGAAGAGAGAAAAAGGCCGTCCTTAAATTAATGGAAAATGAATAGTTTGTCTATTTAAACATCTAAATTTAGAATGTGACACCATTTATTGCAATTTCAAAGGAAACAAAACAATAATAGCTAGTTTCGTAAAGAAATAACTATGTAGTTAAGTCGATAAATACTCAATTTTAAAACTACTTCTCTTTTATACTTATATTTCATTTTCCTCTTCCAAAAACAAATACACCTCTTCCAAATAAGTTGGCAGCCCTGCTTAGGGGACTGGCCAACTGTGAAGAAGTAGTAGTGCTAACAGCCTCCACCAGAGCGCTGTAGCGCTGTCTTGTTCGTTGTAGCCAGCCATTGTGTGGTTTGTTGTTGTGGAGAGTTGGTGTCTTGCCCGGCAGTTACTGGTAAGTTAATATGATACTGTTGAAAGGCCTTCTCACATGTTTTCGAGTAGTTGCCTCGTTATATTCTAGGTGTGGACAAAGTTGATTTAACGTTACAGTATTGGTGTTTCTTATATTCTATATTCAGCAATAGTATGCTCTATTGTTTGAACTGCATGTAATAACATAATTTATGTGACGCGTTGTAAGAAAGGTTAGAGCCTAAAGTTGTAAACTATTACAACGAGATAACTTTAAAATCAAACGGGAAAGTTTCCATGTTCATAAATCGTCTTGTTGGTTTCTGATCTATGCTGGTCTTTGCACGTTCTGTTTATGGTTGCAGATAATTATTAGTTCTATCCAAAGCAGTTTCATTGTTGCAGAATTTTGATTTAAATGTGCCACGTTTGAACTCCGCGATTGTTGCAGGTGAAGACGTCTGTTATCAGTTCTTGCGACTTAATTGTTTATGCTATTGTTTGTCGCCATAAATGTCTCTTTCCAACTGTGACTTTTAATTTCTTATACTATCTTTCATACTAGATGATAAATACTTCTAGCAAGCTGGTTTTTCTTTCTTTATTTGTTTTTATTTTTGCTTTTGTTTATGGATTTACTCCTCGTCAACGCCGATGACATTAAAGGAGAGAAAGGGCAAGGAACGGGCGATGGCTTTTTGAAAGAACCATCTCGGTATTCACCTGGAGTGATTTCGGTAAACTATGTAAAACCAAAATCTGGATGCCCGGATGTGTATTCAAATCCCCCATCTTCCAAAATGTGAGACCTGTTTCATGTTGTATAAACTGCTCTCAGGTGACTAGCCGAGTCAAGAGTTTGTTGTCACACGAAGATGGCGGCAATGAATCTAGTCGCCGAAATATCATGTGACAACGCACTCTTGACTCGGATAGTCTCCCGAGAGCAGTTTATACATTCTCAACGCCGAGAAAGACTTCGTTCTGTTTCATGTTCATGTTTCTGTGTGTGATTTGACCATATGTAGGACTGGGAAAAGATTTCCACTCCTGTAGCATTTGTATATGTTCTCTGTTTTTCTTTTCCTTTAAATCATGTTTTCATAATTCTAATCTGTTTTAATTTCTCATAAATTTTTCATATAAAACATATTAACATTTAAAAAAATTTATTGCTATGCTAAAACAGCTAGATTTGGGGTCAATCCCAACGGAGGGGGAAAAGTTTATTTTGTTTGTTAGCGAGTGAGGAATCCCAATAAATTTCTTAGGCAAACGCAGAACAATTTACTACAAATATTGAAAACACTTGAAATTAAAATTCTTAGATGGTAAGTGTGGTGATATTGCACTTAAAACATTCAAAGTATAAATTATGATATTTGAAAGTAGGTGTTTTGTGAAATTGATACAGTAGCATCAGCTTATACGGAATTAAAGTACTTAATTAATGTTCGGTGTGTACTTTGATTTAATTTTGCGTATATTGGCTGCAGTTTCGTCGCGATAATTTTTTCACTGTTTTTCAATCTCGTAGGGGGTGTGTGGTGACATATTGCCCTCAGATTCGGGAGGACGTGTGTTCGAATACCCTCTTCAGCCATCCAGGTTTCGCTTATAAGTGCCTTCCCGAAATCGCTCCAGGCGAAAGCTAGGATGGTTCCTTCAAAAGGCCATGGTTGTATACTTTCCCGTTCCTTGCCCCAATTCCTTTTCTGCTTCTAATCTCGATGAGGCACAAAGCCAGGGGTGGGGCTAAAAGTACCAAGCTCACCCCCGTCTTCTCGCTATCTGCCGTCCAACAGTACTGAAAGTGTTGGTGTTTTACGATGAATTCCGAACTTTTTCATAGAAATGGTAATAAGAATGTAAGTTTTCAAAAACGTGAAAAACATTTTGTTGCTCTATACTCTATAGTATCAAGTTAGGGAACGTCCATAACCTACGTGGCACGTTCTAGGGGTGGGAGGAGGGGTCAGCTGGAAAGCCACACTGGGCTACGTGTGGAAGAGGGGTGGGGGGGGGGGAGATGTAGGGTTCCGAGCCAGGCCATTTACGATAGTCTGACAAGAGTAAACAGTACACTGTCTTTTGTTACTCAAGTCGACTAAAAATTTATATTCTGTAACTAATTCAATTAATTTTTTGCTGTTCATCTCTTTTTCCTTAGATCACGTAGTACGCTGTCTGTGCTGTTGCGCTGTCGTGTTCATACTAACCGCAAAGACAGACACTTGCCGACAATGCTGACTGGTGCCGGCACGTGTCTGCACGGACACGCTCCGCTCACGCGCGGTAGATGTGAATACGCCCGTATATAACGTATGCAATCATGTCTTTTTGTCTGTGCCGATACGTGTCTGACACGTACGGTGTCTGTAGATGTGAACGAGGCTTAAAGTTGCACTGCAGACACACGGCATGCCTGTAGTCACACCTCTAGCTGTGCACTGCGGGAGTATTGCAGATGAGTGATCCAGTTTTACCATTTTTCCCTGTCTCATGGATCGATTTAGTTTGGTTATTAATACCAGTCCAGCAGTACAGGGTATAACAATTCATCTGTTTTAAACCCGGGTCGCATCTACAGACACCATACATACATTTTCTACAGCCGTATTCATATCTACCGAGCGTGCACGGAGCGTGTACCTGCAGACTCGTGCCGGCACCGGTAGCACTGTAGCAAAGGGAGCGTGCATTAATTACGTGAGGTAAAATAACTGGGGTCAGGAGTAATCTCACCAATTGCGGGGGGAGGGGGTGTCGACGGAAATCTCACGGGAGCTTTTGAAATTCTTGAAGGACAGTAGAGCTTAAAAAAAGGTCCACAGTTTACGCGGATATCGACTTTAAGGGGGTATAAGGTCTAGAAACGGGGGGGGGGGGGTATAACCGCCCTCGGAAGCAGGAGAGCTAAAAAAAGGGTCTCAAAAACGGTGGCGTCGATTAGCAGTGCGGAAGGGGGAGGGGGGGCCCTGTCAAAATCACATCTTGGGGGCTTCGGAATCCCAGACAAACACCTCACGTGTTTAATGGACGCCCCATAGAATGTCTTGTCTGTTCGGCACGTGTCTGTGTGGTTAGTATGAATGCAGTATTAGCGAGCGTGGTGGCAGAGCCGCTACGCTCCGGCCTCGAATTTTGGAGAATGCGGATTCAATGAGAAAACACGAACCGTCTGTAGTGTTACACAGTGACAGACAGATTTTTTACTCAGCTGAAAAATTTCAGCTTTCGGTGGAGTTATCCTCCACAGTTCCAGTTATAGACACAGACAATCTCGTAGATGAAGTTAGACGAGAAATTTGACGTTAAGTTGATCGGTACTAATGACTGTGCGAATTGTTCCAGGGTTGTGTGAAGCTAAATTCGCCAATTTTTGGTGTGGTTCGCCTTTTTTTCTCCTACTACGTGCAGCTGATATTTACACAGTTCTGTAGTTTCCGAAACAGTGTTTGAATTTTCCGTTGTGTCGTCTGCTGTTTGTATTTTGATTTCAGTGTGACGTAATTTATATATGTCCGCTTCCTTCGACTCTAGTTGGAATTTTACTGTAAAAATACAATCACTTCGAAATTTTATTTATTACAGTTCTTAAAACTTCACTTGTTTCTATGACTGAAGTCAGTACTGAGCACATACAGCTGTTCAACCCCAGAGTGCAGTAGGGCGCTAATGACCTCGCTGTCAAATCGTCCTAAAACCATAACAACAACAACAATGGAGACTCCAGGTCTTGTCTTTGTGTGATTCCATTTCAACTAACGACGATTTCCTTTCTTAACGTTTGAGACGAATTCATGATTTTTGATATTGGTCTCTACCCGCTACCGTAACAACATATATAGGCCTATATATATATATATATTTCTAATGTCGAATGTTATTGAGTCAATTTCCTTCTTTCTCAAATTGTAAAATTGTGTCTAGTATATCTATTGGATACATATCTGTTGATTCCTATTTATTTATAGCCTAATGATTAGTGGAGGCTCGCCCACACTCAGGTTGTATGTGAATGTTATTTTTAGGTTCTTATTGCTTTCTTGATGCGTCAATAATTATTGATCAGTAATAACTGATTGATTCCACTGTGTTTATTTTTTTTTTAATCTATGTAATTTTCTAAACTACATCAATTTTTTTCACTTATTGTATCTTGCGTACTAACATTACGACAGTGTTACTTAAACTTTTCAGTTGTTTTTCGAGTACGGGTATCATGTGTTAACGTTTCCTACTATTCAGACGTAGTGTGCCCACAGCATAGGTCCACAATTATACAGAATATTAAGAGAACAGAGGATGGAATAGTCGCCTCTGAATTAAACCTTTTCTTTTAATTTTAACATGGGTTCGAATTCCTGTGCGGCATCCAGGTTTCAGTTTTTCGTGGTTTCCGAAATCACTGCTAGCGAATGTTGCCACAGATGTATTCCTCCAATCACTTCGCAGCTCTATGACATCGACTGGGCCAAAGCGTAAGTCAGAATGAAAAAAAAAATCATTTGTTAAAAAATTGGGGGTTTCATATGAAAGTGTTTACTAGGTTCGCATTGAATATTCGGAAACTATTGTCATATTCGGCAATTTTTTTCCTATTCGGCCGAGTATCTAGCTACTATTTAGAAGAATACCAAATAGGGTTACTTAGACATTTTTCTTCAGTCTGAAATAAAATTTTTCTGTTTTCTGTTTTTTCTTGTGGGTTTACGCCTCGTCGACATCGAGGTCGTTAGAGGTGGAAAAGGACTGTGTGCAAGTGGGGAAGGAATTTGGCCATGGTCATTGGAAGGAATCAACCTAGCATTCGCCTGGAGTGATTTGGCGAAACCATGGAAAACCCAAATCTGGATGCACCGACGAGGGTTCGCATCGGCGTCCTCCCGAATGCGAGGCCACCACGCTCGGTTTGCGACTTTAGGCCATCGATCAATATGTACGAGCGCAGCAACACCGATTTTGGCGCCAACCCGGCCGAATACTTTTGCCGAATATTCAGCTATTAGGCCAGGAATGCAGGGATGCTTCCTTCAAAAAAGCCATGGCCGAATTCCTTCCAGGTTCTAGTCTCCATTCCTTCCCTGTCTCTAATGACCTCGATATCGACGAGGCGTAAAGCCATAAGCAAAAAAAAAAAAAAGTCTGAAGTATATTCCGCGTATGGTCGAATTCACTATTCGTTTCAAGTCAGTGTCCCGATCGCCACTGTGTCAGGTTCTCTTAGGGAGCGTCCATAAACCACGTGGCTCCATTTTGGCCTCCTGTGAACCCCTCTCCCCTCTCCTCCACGTAGTCCTACGTGGCTTTTGCCTCTAATCGCCCCCCCTCCCCTTTCCTGGCGTATCGTGTAGCTTTTTCCCTATTGAAACCAGAGAATATATTTCGAACTGTCTTCTCTTGTCAGACTATAGTAAATTACACACAGAGATAATTAAATGGCGGAAATGAACATTGACATGCTGTTGTGTGTTCTGTACCTCATTTAAACTGTGACAAATAATATGAATGGAGAGATTCGTGGCCTGGCTCGGAACCCTCCTCCCCAACATGTAGCCAGGCTGACCTTTCTTTACAGCCAACCCCTCCCCCTTCTAGATAGAGCCACGTAGTTTATGGACGCTTCCTTATGAGCTGGCAGCGCGTAGCGGAGTTCTCGCCACACAGCCTCCTGCGTGTCGGCTGAACATCGACGAATTATCTGTTCGTCGGCCACTAGCAGCTAAAATGAAATCGTCAGGTACGATGTCAAACATCCAAACGTATGTTTACAGCAGATGCATCACTTAACAGCATGAAGCATTTATCTAATATTACGAATAATCGAACAGTGAAACGTCGAAAAAAGTAAAAGCTGAAATAATTTAATGGTGATTCATTTCAAAGAGACTAGGTTAAAAAGGCTCGTGTGGTCGTAATGACCTGGTGATAGGGTTTCTATCAGCTCACATTTCACCCCTTCTGTCGCAACCTTAATCAAACCTGGTAGTCCTACCGGGTATAAGGGACCTACTGTTTAAAGTGGAATCCGAATCACTGAAGCGTTATGGCGTATTTCAGATTACGCAGCAAGCTGTACCAGAGTTGAAGGTCGGGTTAAGGGTCTTTGAAAATGCCAGCCAAGACAGGGATTCAGAGTGGGGAAATGACAAACTTCAGTCACACCTGTTAACATCTGAAAAAACAGACCGCTCCCAAAGTTACTACAAACGGTAAAACGCAAAGAAAGGAATATTTCTGATAATTGTCATGTTTTGCTTGACTTGTTTTCCGGTTAGCGAGGCTGTCATTCGTGATTTTGGCCAGTCTCGTTTCTCTCAACAATGTAAAGCCGGGACCACACGCTTGCCAAACATTGCCAAAACTTCACAAATTGAAACGTGTGGACAGGGCGCTTGGCTTGGCTTGTGTAGGCTCGCAGGCACTTGTGGCTGACCCACTCGAGTGTCGGTTTTTTGGCACAAATCAAAGGCGTTTGCGGCAAGTGTTTGCGAAGTGCCTACACGTTTGTGCGAACTTAGTATTGTTTGTGCCCTGACGGGGGACAAAACGTGCGTTTCTTTTTGTTGTATAAAAGTGCTGCAAGAAAAATGAATAACTGTTTCAACGTGAATATTTTACAATTTCTCGAATGCTACCAAGAACCGTACATTTTTTACCCGAAGACTAAAGACCATAAAGAAAAAAAAATAGCTGATGCTTGTAGTCGTCTTAGTGAAGTTTTAAATAATACTGTCATGAAGATTAAGAAAAAGAGAGAAATTCTTATTGCCACATTTCGTAAACATTTAAAGAAAAGGAAAAAAGATTCTATTCGCTCTGGCTCAGGTATTAATTTATTAATTTAGCTGGTATAGTATAGCTTCTTTGAAGTCTGTATTTTCTTTAGAAATCATAAGTCAAATTTCATTCAGGGAATATTCAGAATCAGCATAGCGCATCCGGCAGAAATTATTAAATTGCACAGCTGGCTCAAAAAGCAGCTCATTAAATGTTTCTTCCATAAATTCTCTGCAATCAAAAAGTAATTGATATAGACGTTACAATGAAGTTAAAACAATAATTACTACACAGTTCTGATTATAAAACAAATAATGAAGGAAAGGAAAATTAACCCATCACATACCAAAGTTGGCGGCTGCGATGCGAGAAAACACTTAATTGGACAAACACATACATATATGTCTGCACCCGTACGGAGCCTAATGGTCCGTTTATTTACTACTGAAGAGGGCAGTGGCCAAAATATTTTGTATGTGTTTGTCCTATCAAATGTTTTCTCGCCTCGCAGCCGTCAACTGTATGTTTTTGTTCAATTAAATGTTTTCTCTCATTGCAGCCGTCAACTTTGGTATGTGGTGGGTTAATTTCCCTTTCCTTCATTATTTATATCTCCTAGAAGCTACTTCCATTTTCATTAGTTTCATAATTATAAAACAATACACTTATATTAAATCAAATACATACACGAAGCTACATAGTATTCATAGTTGAATGAATGAAATTATAATAATGACCTGGTATGGTTTCTATAGATTTTTAACATCTACGATCTTCTTTGTCTTATCTCGTTTTTTTTTCATTTTCTTTGTCTAGAAATAGGTTAGGCCAAAAGTTTTGGGTGACACAACCTCGACGCCCGCCATGCTTGCTTCTCCAAAACACAAGCGCAAGCGCGTGGATGACGATGTTCGGCTCCCCAAGCGTTTGTAGAGGCTTGGAGTTTGTGACAAGCGCCAAGCGTGTGGTCCCGTGTAGCTGCATAGTGATGTCAGCGCTTGGTCACAACTCAGCCGACGCGACGTCTGTTAGCTGTGGCCATTTCCTTCCTGTTGCCGATACGAATAGCACAATCACAGTTTCATTTATCTCAATGAGTCATTATTGTATTCGTTTTTAATTTCCCTAAATTAATTTATGACAATACCATTCTTAACTGCATTGTTTAACGCTTTTGTTGTGCGATCATTTTAGTTTTGTGATAAGCTGCTTCTCCTGGATTTTCTGTACCGTTAGATCATTTTATAATAATTTTATTGGCCACTACCCTTTCTCTCATGATTATGTTCACAATTCCAATCAAGCAACAATTCATCTTATTTATTTTCAGTGAAGTGCCGATAATTTAATTTACTACATCTTTTGATCATTTATGGCATTACTTTCCTGAAAATTGGTGCTATGGCAAATCTTGTTTTTATTTTTATTTTTTTTCCTCTCGCTATGTCGCCCACATCCAACGTGAGATCGTCATGACCATCTGTATTGTCCATAGAAAGTCTGTCATTATGTTTGAGCTTTGTTATTTGTAGCGCGTTATGCTGCTGACAGCTGTCACTCCTCCAGGGTTTATTTACTCTCGTAGGGTCACACGGTATTCACAGTCCACGCGACTTCACACTGGAATGGTCGCGTGCATTACATACGAGATGCGGCTAGAAAAAAACTGGATTTTTAGTGTAACTCTTTTTATTTTGTTTCCTTTACAACTTTTACCTCATCACCTTCAATATACTCCCCTCCAATATCCCTACACTTTTCCATTCGAATTTTCCACTGTTCAAAACAGTGTTTGAAGTCATTTTCTGTTAGCATGTTCATAGTCTCCGTCGCTTTTTGCTTCACAGCTTCCACAGTCTCGAATCTGGTCCCCTTCAACACTTCCTTCACTTTTGGGAACATAAAAAAAAATCACATGGAGCTAGGTCTGGTGAGTAGGGTCGATGATCCAACACAGGGATCCCATGCTTGGTCAAAAATGTCTTAACCACCAGTGCAGTGTGGGCTGGGGCGTTGTCCTGATGAAGAATCCACGACTTGTTCTTCCACAACTCTGGTCGCTTTCTTCGCACTCTCTCACGGAGGGTGGCCAAAACCCCAAGGTAGTATTCTTTATTCACGGTTTGACCTTCAGGAACCCAATTTACATACAGAATTCCATGGATGTAAAAAAAAAAAAAAAAAAAAAATCATCATGGCCTTGAATTTTGATTTGACATTTGAGCTTTCTTCTTTCGTGGTGAATTCGGACTCTTCCAGTGCATTGATTGTCGCTTAGTTTCTGGGTCATAGGTAAAAAACCATGATTCGTCACACGTAATAACTCTTTCCAACAGTTCAGGATCTTCCCTAATGTTTTTTAACATGTCAGAACAGATTCCCATCCGTAACTCCTTTTGTTCCGGCGTGAGGATTCTTGGCACCATTTTGGAACACACTTTTCTTATATTAAAATTTTCATGTAATATTTGCCGAACAGATTCTTTGTCAGTTCCCAAAATCTCGGCAACTGCACGGATACTCAATCGGCGATCTTGACGGATTACTTTGCCTATTTTCTCGATGTTTTCATCCGTCTTCGAGGTTGAAGGACGTCCTGGGAGCGGATCATCTTCAATCTCTTCTCTCCCTTCTCTGAAACGCTTACACCATTCAAAAACGCGTGTACGTGACATAAATTCTTCCCTATACACTTGTTGTAAGAGAGAATAAATCTCTGTTGCGGATTTACCTAGCTTCACTAAAAATTTCACGTTGACACGTTGCTCAATTAAGACGGCTACCATTTTTCCGACGAGCGGCATACACACGGTCCAATATGAACGAAGGCTGAGACTCGACTGAGCAAGCTAAGCTCGTACAACTGGCAGGAATGTGAGTGGGGGGATGTCAGGCGACTCGGCAATATGGCGTTTGACCTTGAGGCTCGCACGGTTTATCTCACAGAAAACCAGTCCCGTTTTTTTTCTAGCCGCACCTCGTATGTAGTCCACTCAAGCCATTTCTAATGGGACTTTTCAGAGCGTGACCTCACAGGAACCTGCTCTCCGTTTTACATTCTTAAGGCTCCTCTACTCAGTCGCCCATGATGGGTGATTAAAAAAGTGGCCCTCATCGTCGCGATGATGAGCTGCTGTCTGTGAATATTCATTTACTGACTGTTGTCTGTTGAAAATGGATGTCAAAGTGATAGTGGCTTGTGGTGATCGCGGATTAATAAGTTACTCTATGTTACGCAGTCATAATTTTATAGATTCATTGTGTTTTAGTTAGGTTTTTGTTTGTTGTGTTGGTTGATGGCTGAACTTAATCATCGCAAATTCCATTTACGAACCGTGCAACCTCAGACGGAAGTCCGATGTACATATTATCTGTGTAGTTTCGACTGGTGTTGGCGGAACATTGTAAAATAATTGATTTACTGAATTAATGTTATGATGTTTACATATAAAGGCTCACGAATCTTTCATTAATCAGATAATTTCTATAAAGTATTTAAACAAGAAGAAAGGGCGTCTGTGTAACTAAAAAAATTATGACCCAATCTTCCGGAAATAACTGGAAAACATTAAATAAGTAACAGGCAGAAACGATGCACAAAGAAAAATAACACCGGCCGCTGCTATCTGTATGCTTAGTACATATAACCATTATCGGAATAAGCATCAAAAACAAAAAATATAAAATAAATAGAGGAGAGAAGATGGTGAATGTTGACTATTCACAGCAACTGAACAAGGTGCACAGCCGCCTATCACTGTGCTAGGTATCAGGCAACTCTTGCCTAATACTTCGTTTTCACTTGTCCGTCCATACACATGATCTCCCCCCCCCCCTTTTCAGACAAACCATGAATAAACATCTAGCCGAACTTCTAGCAGAACCGTCATCAGAATTTGATAATTTCGATCGCATGTCATCAGGCAACTTTGAATAACTAGTTCAAAAAATATCTACATTGGTTGCGAAAAAAGTCATATTTTGGAACTCTGCGTGCGACTGAATGAAGAGCAATTGTCCTGAACACGCGCACCATCATCGGCACGCATTCCTTTGATATACCGAAAACTAACCGATCTCTCACGATTACTTACGATTACAGGCGATGATGGCCACTCACAGACGATTATGCCCTCTACACAATAGTGCGTTCCTATAGTCGCCATCATGGGCCATTGTGTAGAGGAGCCTGTAAGTTGCCATCATTCTCAGCAACAATACAATTTGCATTGTTTCTAGTTGTTCAAGGTTAATTGATGGGAGGGCTGCAGTCTCATTTATGAAAACAAACACTTTATTTGTTTCTGAAGGAGGAAAATAAAACATTTATAAAAAATTAAAATGTTTTAAAATTTAGATAATCGTTGCAAAAAAATACATGTTTTCTGGTACTACTAACTTTTTATTGTCTTTTAAAATAGGATAACTGGTAGAACATTTTATAGTTATAAATAAACGAAAAACCCATTATTAATTTATTTCAGGAAGCTTTGTTTCTCTCTTCCTTCCATTACATTTATTAAGCTTTTAGTGAAATCTGAAAAGGCGGAAACAGGATAAGACAGGAAAAAATTATTTTTGTGTTTGATAAATTATAACGTAGTTCGGCATCTAATTACGTAAAGAGCGTTCCGTTGCATGACTTGAAGTAAAGTATTTTCGCGCAGTTGTTATTAGTATTGATTTAATTTCGATGGAGCTAACACTCCAGTGGCAACTCCCTCAGTCAAATGTAAAAAACAAAGGCGTCCATCTAGCTTGGCGGGGAGGCTCCAGAGACTCCTAGGCGCGATGCCCTTAGCATTTTCTAAATCCTGCTACGTGGATAATCCGGTAATGCTTCATATATATATATATATTGTATAAAAAAGGGGGGTGATTATTATCTCCAACACCTAACTTACCTTCATACCTTTATACGTGAGTTATTAAATATGAATATGAAAATGATTTTAATGGTTGCAAAAAGGTGAACTAGAACCATTAATATTTTACACAAAATTATATCCAATTTATTGAGTCTTATGATTTATACAAGGCCGAGTAATAGTTAACTTTACGTTAAACATATTCCAAAGACAAAAAAAACAAGCAATACCCGACGTTTACAATCCGCCGATGAAAAGCAAACATAAAACTGAATTAAATATTTCAACAATTAGCAAAGTCAACATATTATCAACGTGGCAACACAGGCCATCAAATTGAAGTTAACATTTACCGCAAAAAGAGTATCCCCGGGGCGCCATATAATGTTAAAAAGCATCATCTTGAATTTACACAAGATCAGCAAGATGCTTGGAATTTGAAGTTAAACATAAAAATTAGTTAGCTCAGTGATTTTATGGCGGGAGCAGAGTCTTATCTCAGTGCCGCTTAAGGGCTCGCAAGTCTCGTCAAAACCCAATGAACTGTGGCCGTATGCGTCGGTACTTTACCATGATTGCATCGTCGTGATGAAGTGTGACACGCACAGTGCCACTGCAGCTGCGAAAGCCAGGATAGTGGATTCGCCAACGTTACCACATCAACTTCCAGATTATGGCAGGATGCCATACAACTTCTAGCTCCCCAGAACAAGAAAGTGTTATCAGACACAGTCACTGATCACCGGACGAGAGCGTATCGGCTGACACGTCTGCACAGTGGTTAGTCCCGACAGCAAGTGAAGTCAAATATGGCCTCTTCTCTTCTTCCTCGGAAAAGTCGTCTCCAACTCGCCACATGCAACAGAATCCCTTGAATTAACATTTGTGAACCCCTATAAACGTTCACGATTGGTGCATCGATATATGTCCATCATCATGTTTCATATCGTAGCTGGTATTTGCTGTCCGCTCGCGCCTATTCTGGTCGACCTTCAAGACACCAGGGCGGGGGTGCGAGGTCGGTGGACCCTCCAACTAACGGTCCGCGTGCGTCCTCTGCTTTGTGAGTTAAGGCGCCTGTCTGCCAGCGAAACTTGCCATTGTACCGGTCTCTGAGCGTTTGAAAATGGCAGTTCCAACTTCCCATATTCAATACATTACTCAATAGCAAGTTTTGTAGAAATTAAAATTATAATAATGATAACTCTGGCCGCCTGGGTTTAATATACAATTATTTACCTATGCAATATCCCTATTATTCATGATATTTATAACTTACATAATTGAATATTATAAAGAAAATCTGAATATTAATTAATTATTTAATTATATTCATTGTGGGTGACTCTGTCATACCACAATATATATACATTATTTTATAATTGGAATGTTAAATTCCTCCCCGATTTACTATTATGATTTAAAAATTTTAATTCTAAATTCCTTAAGCGTTTTTCGAAGATTATTCATCACTACTTGGTAATTTGTTTCAGCCCCTGACACCCTTACCAACAAAAGAAAATTTTCCACCTTCCTTATGCATGAAATCGAGCAGTTTTCCCTTTCCATGCACTATTCCTAATTCTCTGGCAAATATCCCTCCAAGCTCCATCACCAACACATGCACTGTAGATTCCCAGCACTCTATTTACCCTCCTCCTTTCCTCCAATGAGTCCCAATCCAGCTCCTTTATCATATTAGCTACTGACTGGGTCCTGCGATAATTTCCACAAACAAATCTAGCTGCTCTCCTTTGCAGGCTCTACAACTCCTGTATTTGAAAACCAAATTGTGGTCCACCATATTCAAGCAGTGGTCTGACCAAAGATTTGTAACCCAGTTCGTAACTTCTTTGGTTCATCCTCTCATCATCCTCTCCAGTAAATGAAGGATTTTGTAACCTTTTCCTACCACCTGCCCAATGTGCTCTACCCAATTGAGTTGGTTATCAAACGTTATGTTAAGATATTTAAACTTCAAGCTTTCAACAAGCATTTGTAATTCAGCTAAAGTATACAGATCTCAAACATTATGTGTGATTCTTTATTATAAAGTACGGTGTGCCAACCCTAGTACCAATTGTCTCCACTGACGATATTTACAAACTATGACGGATCTACGAATTTTCCAAGCCGCATTAAAACTTGAGATTACCACCCCATGATTCTGCTGCCAAGGGCGGTAGAGTTGGAAATAGTCACCGTCACACAAATTTTGCTGCCGCGTTCGTCCCCCCCCCCTCTCTCCAAGGCTCCGCTGAAGTTGAGGAGCGTCAATAACCTACGTGACTCGGTCTGGGGGGGGGGGAGGGTTAAGTTCGAAAGCTACGCTGAGCTACGTGGGGAAAAGGGGGGGGGGTGTTGTTTTGAAGTCAAGCCACGTAGCTTTCCATTTATATAATTTTTCACAGTGAAAATAAGGTACAAAACACACAACAGCATTTCAATATTTATTTCTGTTATTTAACTATCTCGGTATATAATTTACGATAGTGTGACAAGAGAAAACTGTATAAAATATCTTCTGGAATCAGTTGGGAAAAAAGCTACGTGGAGGATGGGTAGAGGCAAAAACCACGTCGGGCTACGTGGAGGGGGGGGGAGGGGAAAGGTTTACAGGAGGTCAAAATAGAGCAACGTGGTTTTTGGACGCTCCCTTGCTGCCTGGGGCAAGTGCCCCAGTTTACCCACCCCCCCCCCCCCTGCCAGTATATCTACCTACAGAATGGAATTCTGTGAAGTTTTATAACTGAATTCTATCGTTCTGATGTTGTACATTGAATTTATCAGGTTTGTGCGAATTGTTTCGAAATATAACGTACTTTAGCTCTAATTACAACGAATCAAGTGTACAGTAAATAACGGGAAAACAACAGGATCTTTGTAATAGTAGTTGTTGGAGGCTCTGCCACCAGAGCGCTGGGCCCAGTCGCCATTGTGTTGCGTCGTGAGTTTGTTGAGTCCACACCCTGCGTAGCTTTCAGCTGAATGCCTTATCATAACGTAATCTTAATAATAAACATTCGCGATGTAACGGACGTAGACATGCGGAAAGATAAAATAATACGAAGTTACAAAACAGTTCAGGCCGTGAAAGTAATAATTTCAGCCGTTGTGATTGCGTGTTTTGATATTTTATCGTTCTTTACTAGGCGAGATCAGGTCCGCGTTTACGCTTTGTGGGCCAAAGGCTGCAGCCTACGTAGCCTATGCCTAAATGCGGCCCTGGGCGAGATATACTAGGATTATATCCAGTGCCGGATTCCGTGACTTCCGAGCCTGGAACAGAATCCTTATGTATCCTCTCATCCTTCGCCTGTCTCGCAATGAACTCTTTCACTCAGAAATCTCTAATTGCACATTGCTTTAGTTCTTACTAACTTTAAAATCACTGGAAAAAAAATAAAATATTTTTATAAAACACGGCGTGTGAAAACCATAGTTTCATATATAGTTGGAGCTGTAGAAAATATTCCCTTTCGATAATATTGATGTGTATCAAATAAAAGTAACAACCTGCGGACTGCCAAAATGTTTGAATTTTCCATTTTATTCCACGATTAGTGGAAGTTGCTTTCGAAAAACTACAAAAATACCCTCTCTTCCCGCTCCATTTCCGAAATTACTGATCTGAAAATTCTTTTAAGTTTGTGGTCGGATCATATTCGCAAAATAAGTAAGTGAATGATTTTTTAACCGGCAAATATTTTTTTTTTCCGTCAAGCAACTTCTCATACTATAGAGAATTCCGTGAATGCTATGATAAATATGTCTTTAAAATAGCTTTTTCAATTTTTTAAAAAAAGATATATAATTCAAGAATTAATTTTTCTTAGGTGAATATTGTTTTCTCTGAGTCATATGCACGAAGTTTTGTGAATCTTTTTCAACCCGACGATCATTAAAAGCCAGTAATAATAATTCTATTGACTACTAACATATATAAGACAAAATCTTCGATTTATGTGTGGATCACTAAGCAACCCACCA
Organism: Vandiemenella viatica; assembly: GCA_031002005.1. Lineage (NCBI taxonomy): Eukaryota > Metazoa > Arthropoda > Insecta > Orthoptera > Morabidae > Vandiemenella > Vandiemenella viatica. The sequence continues at coordinate 16,649 of JARYHS010003310.1, forward strand.
ATTTCATTCTTAGGGAGCGTGCATAAACCACGTAGCTCCATTTTGTCCTCCTGTTACTCCCCCTCCACCTCACTTAGCTATCTACGTGGCTTCTGCCTCTACCCCCCCCCCCCACGTAGCACGAAGCTTTTTTCCCTTTCGATTCCAGAAGATATTTCGTACTGTTTTCTCTTGTCAGACTATTGTAAATTAAATACAGAGATAATTAACTGAGGGAAATAAATATTCCCATGCTGTTGTGTGTTCTGTACCTCATTTTAACTGTGAAAAATGATATGAAAGGAAAGCTACGTGGCCTGGCTCGGAACCTTAGCTCCCCCCACGTAGCCCAACGTAGCCTTCCAGCCAACCCCCCCCCCCCTGGAGGGAGCCACGTGGTTTGTGCACGCTACCTTATCGGCTGAGCGTGGTGGTTGAGCGGTAACGCTCTGGCCTCGCATTCAAGAGGACGTGGGTTCAAATTCCCGTCCAGATATCTTGATTTGGGTTTTCCATGGTTCTCCCAAATCACTCAAGTGAATGCCATGATGGTTCCTCCAAAAGGCTATGTCCGAATTCTTTCCCGTTCCTTTTTCCCAGTCGTTTCCCATATCTAATGGCCTCTACGTCGACGAGGCGTAAAACCATAAGCAAAAATAGGTTGTTAACTTAATCTCGAAGGAAAATGTATTAGTGTATAGATTATATAGTAGCAATGCAGTCATACACATTTTTTTTTTTTTTGCTGTCATCAGTCTTTCAACATGGTTTGATACAATCCTCTATCTCTTCCTATCTTGTTCTAAACTCTTCATTTCTGCATACCCATTACAACCCACGTTCTCAATTATGTGCTTCATATATTCCAATCTCTGTATTCCTCTACAGTTCTTAAATATTATGTTTTTCTTGCTGATCGCTGAAAAACTAGTAAGTTTACCTCATAGCTTATACTCACCTATAGGCTTATACAGGACGAGGACAATATCGATTTTATGTGAACAAATATTACAGTTTTAAATTTTATAACTCGGTTGTAGTTAAGTTTTTAATGTCGTGCCCGCGGACCAACTGTACCATTTGAGAGACAATTTCGCAAAACGTGTGGGAAACTGTTTTTAAAAATCACTGTCTTTTGTATGCAATTTGTGTTGTGGACCCTTAACGCTCGCAGGTAACTTGCCGCTCGTTTTAAATTTCGTGGCGTTATTTAAGGCCTCGTATCCACTTGAGCACGCTCAGGCGAATGAGCCGCTCAGTGAAGCGAGCGGCTCAAGTGTGGACGCCTGAGCACGCTCGCAACGAACGACAGCGAGCGCGCTCGGGGCGAGCCGATCGGTTGTCGGTATTTTGGAATGCTCAAAGGCGAGCCAGTATTTGTTCGGCACTCAGTGTGGACGGTATTTGGCGGTTTCTACAATGAGCGCGAGCACGTGGGACAATGAAACTTGCTTAACTCTAATTGATGCGTATAAATCAAAGAGGGTGTTATGGGACAGCTCCAGTATTATAATCGAACTAAAAAATAAGGTGCATGGAGTGAAATCAGCGAGATATGAAACTTTGGTATTAATGATGTAAAGAAAAAAATACCAAGTCAGCTAGGGTCATTCAGGCGAGAACGATAAAAACAGAAGAGAACTTCTATAATGGGAAGTAATAGTATTTCTCACAGCTGAACGGATTTTGATTGAATTTGGTGTTACGAAATTCAGATCCTAAGTGCCTAAAATCATATTGATTTTGTGCCAGGTAATATAATTGTTTTACCAATTTTTATTAAAAACTTGAAATCAATGCCATAATTAAAAAACATAAAAATAACCTTTAAATCTATATTTGTAAACACAAATTAAAAATTGGTACCAGCTTCCATATAATTTTGGAGTGACTCAATAGTGCCATCACAGACTGCCCGTACTAAACGAATGATGCTTTGTTTATATACTTTGAACATATACTGCAGGCACTTCCTGAGGCTAGGAATCTTAAAGTTATTATAAATTTTATCTTCTGGTGGGATCGCCTCACGCATAGGCGTATCGTGCATTTTAATATTAGGTCAAACTAATGACAGCAAATGTTCGAAATCGATCTCGTTAAGTTTTGAAAAAGCTCATTCTTCTAAAGTCAATTCGCGAATTAAATTATTAAGATATTTTATTCGCTGACGATGACTTTCTCTAATCCATCAACTTGGTAATTTTATTCTCTGTTCTGACATCGTATGGATAATAATAAAGGCCGCAGCTATGCGTAACGTCACGTCAATAGCCCAGCATTTTCTGAGCACTGAAACCATGCTTATTCGACCAAAATTTCATTTTCCTTGAGCACGCTCGAACGAGCGCGCTCAAATGAATGAGCGGCTCATTCGCCTGAGCGTGCTCAAGTGGATACGAGGCTTTACAGATTATGCTGCTCAGCACATTCAGATAGGAACGGCTTAGATGGCTGGGTGAAATTACTATAAACGGCAGTTGCATATTCACACATTTATTTACATGAGCAATGACTGATGGCATACGTAAATATTTACAGTGTTTATTTTGCTTTGTTGAGGTAGGGCCAAGGACTAGGCGAGCATGTAACTAATCGGCACCTCGCAGCCCAAACTAACTGGAATATTGATAATGTCTCTACAAGACTATGCCCACATGATTATGATCAAATAATTGAACCCCTAACTGTCCCCACCCAGCTAACGCAGTAGAGCCCAACTTTGTGTTAGACGTCTGGCATCATCTTCTTGTCTGCGACTTTCGTGGAGAGACCGAGTGACCCCTGCCTCCTGGGTTTAAATAGATACTTCCCCTTCCTATGACCCCTGCCTCCTGGGTTTAAATAGATACTTCCCCTTCCTATCACCACTGTATGGAGAGGACAACACTCCTCGCTAACCTGTTGTATGAGTCACTTTACCAGCTTGCAGTAATGACTGGCGCTTGGCAACTGGCGACTTAGGACTTGCTGTTTGGCGTGCTACTTCTCAGGTCACAGCTCCTATTACTTAACTATTTCATGCTTGCCCGCCCTGGATACTGTCTTGGAAAGTATGAAGTATTTCGGGAAGTGATCGACCTAGAGCACTACAAAACTAAATCTATCTATGTAACAATTCGTGACGCTTTTAAGAATGCTGTTGCAAGCAGTCACATATCGAGTGGCTCTTCTCTGTGCTTGTGTCAATCCCAAACGGCGCAGCAGTAGTACAAGTATGGACACCAAACTTTTGTGTTCTTTCTTCTTAGTATTTTCATTGTTTTTTTTTTTTTCAATATTCGACATAAGAACTGCACGAGAGCTTGTATGTTCGTTAGAATGAGCCCCACATATAACTTTGTATTGTTTCACATAAATATTTCGGGGAATCGATCATATCGATAACTGAACTTATTTTGTATTCCCAAAGGTTTTTTTTTTTTGTTAGTGCAAAATACGTTGTTGTTTTTACAATTTAATGTAAGTTACCATTCATCTTACCTTGCCGAAATAGAATTCAGATCACGAAGAATTTCTAAGAAATCTGCGAAAGTCCTTACTTCTCTATTGATGACTACATCATCAGGGAATAATCTCATAAAAACTGTGTAAGCTTACTGAAACAGGTATTTTGGGACATTATATACGTGTTTCTCATTTAAAAAAAAAAAAAAAAAAAAAAAAAAAAAAACCTGATTGTTCTGAATTTCTGGTTTGAGCTTGCAAAATTACCAAGATATTTTCAAAAACATTTCCAAATGCATTGCGGCTCTTAAATTAAAATCATTTTCTATGGCGTCTGGTAAACAATCGAAATAGATGGCATTGAGCAGAGATGGATTAACCAGTTTCTTTTTAATTGTTTTTGAGCAGTAACTCACTGCTATATTCATTTTTATTTTTAGCAAGTTAATTCTTTTCCTAAAAGGTCTGAGTGTTTGAGAAGATGGATGGATGGTTGGTTTAATACAGAGTTAGATGCGTTGTAGATTGTTTCTATACACAGTAATTGTTTCCTAGTGCAAGCGGCTTCTCATCACATGCTTATGAACAATCCTTCAAGCAGCTTGGATATTGGAAATTAATGGATGATTGAGTAACCATTACTGTTAATTAGAATCCTAAGTAACATCTATGAACTTGAGTTACGCTCAACTGAACAATTTTACACATTTGCCTATGATCTGACAAATTTACTATATGTACACTTAATTTAATTTTTATTTAATTTAATTGTGTTGGAGCGCTTGCTCCTATGACGGTTTCCCTACACACTGATTTCCCCCCATTCACGAACCCATTTATTCTTACGCTCCAGTAAACTTCAATTCTATTAGTGTAATAGTAAATGATTTATAATTTCTCTAGGCATATTATTTAAATCCTCCAAACCCTTACCAACGAATGAAAATTTTTCCACACCGTTGTGTTTGAAATCGAAATCCAGTTTGTGAGTATGGTAATATTTACCATTCTATATCATGTACTAATTCTTCCATCTATATGTTTCCACGCCTCATTGCCAATATAAGCTTCACCCTCCTCCTGTCATCCAAAGAATCCAATTCGCAGTTACTTTATCAGTTACTGATTGTGTTATGCAATAATTTTCAGAAACAAATCTAGCCGTCCTTCAGTGCACACCCTCCTGTACTTGATACCCAAAATGTGGGTCAAATACAACACCACCATAGCAATTGTCTGACCAAAGTTTTGTAACCGAATTACCTTACTTCTCAAGTGCATCCCCTCGTAACTCTCTCGAACAAGTGAAGGATTATGAAACCATTTCCTACCACCTGCCCAATATATCCTGTCCATTGGAGTTTGTTATCAAACGAAATCCCGAGGTATTTACATGTCAGATCTTCAATAAGCAATACTTTCTCACCTTATAATCACAATAAGTCTTTATTTTTTATCTGTATAAATAATAAGCTGGTCCTTCTTTTCATCCAATGTTGACCTACCCAGCTAGATATCCTGTCTAGGTTATCCTGCAGCTGATCACAGCATTCTGCCATTTCGATCTTGATGCTAAACGTTATTTCATCTGAAAACATCCTAACTTCTGACTGCAAACCATCAACATATTCATTTATTATAATAATGTGTAGCAATTGTCCCAATACACTACCCTGGAGAACTCCCTTTCTACTTCAACTTATTTTGATACTGGATTTCCTACTCTAACATTTTGCTTTCTATCTTTTAAGAATTAACCTACTGCAATAGTTTTTACTTTATTTAGAAGCAATTTATGGCTCAATCTGTCAAAATCTTTTTGAAAAATCTAGTGCTACCCTATCAACTTGGTCTCCCATGTCCATTTCATCCAAAATATTTTGCATATAACCTAGCAACGGAGATTCGTATAAATATCCTTGCCTAAAGCCTTCGGTGTCGACTTACATTCCTCACATGAGTCTCTGATGTAGTTATATACCAATATCTCCAATCATTTACCTACCACTGATTGCCTTGTAATTTTCGACCCTATTTATCACCCCTCTTTATGGGATTGGTACGACTGGCGCACTCTTCCGGTCCTCTGAGGTATCCAGACTCAGTGGTAGCTAGTGTAAGCCTCCTGGGGTGCGCTTCATTCAAATCAGGGACGCAGTGGTATCGGAGCCGGTTCTACTTGTCATGCGAGTGCTTGAGTAAGTATGCGGCGTTCAAAGGGAATAGCAAATTATGCCGTGTGATCGAATGAATCAGTGAAACCAATTACTGTGTAATCTTGTATTGTGTTGTGCCGTGAGTTGGGTTATAGTTTCACAGAATGGGCTACTCTCTGTGTTAAACCCACTCCCCTCACAATCGTAATAGAGGAGCCCAACCGGCGAAATGACATGAAATGATGAGTTCTATCACCCCAAAAACGTTTGCTACGATACATGATGACATTGTCACGTTTTTAAATTATCAACAGTGTCAGAAACTGTCTGAACCAGGGTTGCGGGATATAAAGAACAAACTGACATCATGAACATGACATCATTGTACAGCTAAGGAGTGGAAATGTGAAACCGAGAAAATAAGAAAATAAAGAACGCATACCTAATTACGCTACGGGCGAAAGAGGCGAGTGCAACCGTCAGCTGCTTGTGTGGTATTTATATCATTAGATAGCCCAAAGCAGGTGCGGAAAAAGTCACCTGTATCTTGAAGCCAGGGAAGGAGAAAATAAAAATTAATAGGAGTAACACCACAGTATAAATGTGATAACTGAAACTGCTTCAAATGAGAACGCTAAAAATTATTGGCTAATAAAGAATTAACCTTTTTTTAACTATAGCTTTATGACAATCACCATCCCCTGAACAAAGTGTGGAAAGTTATATAAAAAAGGGGGGAACGAATGCATGACCTGTCAGTTTCTTCTGCAAAGGGTAGTAAACAGAATAGAATATGACAAAATCAGTAGTGGAATCAACAGCTTTAATATAACACATGCACTAAAGAAGAAATGAGACAGAAGAAATGATACCTATAAAGAAACAAAAGAAAAGGAAAAGCAGTACAAGCTGAAAGATGTAGGGAAAAATTGAGAAAGAAACTTCAAGTAGCAAAAAGGACTTTGGAATCCAAGTGTGTAATGGACAATTGTTGTAGTGTCATCTGTGAATGTTATAATGCTACTTTTATATAATGAAAAAATAGCCAAGTACCAGGTACAAATCCCTAAGGAACAATACATCTAACTACCCAAACTATTTATTTTATCTTACTTACTGATTCATTATTTCTAAAATTAATTTCTATGTACCAAGGCCTGTTTTGAGGTGAGATGACAGTAGTCTGTTAGCTAATCCACTAATTTTCTAATTTACAAAGTAATAGGGGGATATAAAATAATGGCCTATACAAACCGACTGACAGCAATAATTATGGATAGCTCTTTCTGAATCCACATTGGCATGAGCTAATAATGCTACTTTGATATATGAAGTTATTTAGTATCACTAACATAACTTATTGAAATAATTTGTTAAGAACGGAAGTCGGAGTAACAGGTATATAGTCACAAATATCTCTCTTGTTGCCTTTTTTTTATAGACAGGTCTATTATGCTGAATTTCAGACAATATGGAAAATTTCCATTCGCTATGGATTATTTTATAAGAAATGCCAGGATTTTCTTACATTGTTTCAATACAAATGTAGTTATACCTTCCTACCTATTAGAATTTTTATTTCTTAAATTATTTATAATACTAATTCTTCTTCTGTCCTTTTTTTAAAAAATATTGATTTATTGAATTTACTCTGTTGCTAATCATAGCTACTCCCACATTTAGAAACAAATTATTAAACAAATTACTAATGTTCTACTACTTTTCAGTTTGTATTTAATGCATTGTACTCCAGCTCCTTCTTGTCCTATCTTACATAATTTATAAGGCCCCAACTGGTTTTTCCAATGTTATTTGATCCAATTTATTTTTTTTTCTCTATAAAATCTAGCTTTAAGATTCTGTAGTTTATATTGAAATATTTGTTTGTAATATTTACACATACTTATATTTTGTAGTAGTAAAACCTGATGATTGGTACAAATGCTACATATGTTTCAGTTTTTCATGCATCGCTGTATCAATTGATGGTAATTTAATTATGGTTATACAGTTTATCTTTTTTATGACAGTTGGACAAAAATGGTTAAATAATTTATTAAAAAATTTGTAAAAAGCATCATATTTGCTACCATGTTCCCGGCAAGCTACACAGCAATATAAAGGATTGTAACGTAATTAAAATAGAAACATAATACCTCTATTGTTACTCTTTAAAGTACACTTTAATGTTCATTAAGAGATATAATCATAATAATTATAGAAAACATATTTAAATTCGTAGATACCTGAGGAAAATAGCTTTTGGAACATGTTCTGTGCCAAATTTTTGAAAATTGCACTCTTTTCATTAGCAGAGAAATGTTATGATGTTATTTAAAAATAAAAAACTACTACATTTCCTCTATCATTCACATAAGACTTTTGTAAAACATTTTCCACAATCTTCATAAGAAATTGGGCGTTGGCATAAATGAATTTTTGATGTTTTTTTAAGTTCCCCAGAATCCGTAAAAGATTTTCCATAAAGTTCACATGAAAATGGGCGTTAGCGTGAATGAATTTTCTGATGTCTTTTAAGTGTCCCAGACTCCGTAAAAGATTTTCCACAAAGTTCACATGAAAATGGGCGTTCGCCCGAATGAGTTTTCTGATGTTTTTTAAGTCTCCCAGAATCCGTAAAACAGTTTCCACAAATATCACATGAAAATGGGCGTTCTCCTGAATGAATCCTCATATGAACCTTAAGAATCCGAAGCTCCATAAAATATTTTCCACAAACTTCACATGAAAATGGGCGTTCGTCTGAATGCATCCTCTGATGATACTTAAGATTCCCAGACTTTGTAAAAGATTTTCCACAATCTTCACAAGAAAATGGGCGTTCGTCTGAATGAATCCTCTGATGTGTCTTAAGATTACAGGACATTGTAAAAGATTTGCCACAAATTTCACATGAAAATGGGCGTTCACCTGAATGAATCCTCTGATGATACTTAAGATACCCAGACTGTTTAAAAGATTTTCCACAATCTTTACAAGAAAATGGGCGTTTGCCTGAATGTATCCTCTGATGATACTTAAGATACCCAGACTGTTTAAAAGATTTTCCACAATCTTCACAAGAAAATGGGCGTTCGCCTGAATGAATCCTCTGATGTGTCTTAAGATTCCAAGACATTGTAAAAGATTTGCCACAAATTTCACATGAAAATGGGCGTTCGCCTGAATGAATCCTCTGATGAATTTTAAGTTTTCCAGACGCCTTATAACATTTTCCACAAAGTTCACATGAAAATAGGCGTTGGTCTGAATGAATCCTCTGATGATTGTTAAGTTTCCCAGACTCTGTGAAAGATTTTCCACAAACATTACAAGAAAATGGGCATTCACCCAAAACAATTGTGTGACACACTGCTGCGCTAGTTCTTAGATGTTCAGCTATAGATTGTGTCTGCTTGTTGAGCTGAATGTTACTTTGACAATGAGAATTATTCCTAGAAAGACAAAAATAACCATAGTGATAAGCTGTGATAGTATATTGAACAGTTCTTAGAAATAGCTACACTAATTATTTATGAACTCAACTACAAACTATGCATTTGAGAATAAAATTGTGTTTACTAATAAAAAAAATTAATGAAAAAAGAAAACACTAATTATATGCCATTATTTTCTAAAGTAAACGCTAATGAAATATTATTGTAAATATAGAACTTATAAGCAAAAATAACTTTTAACAAAACAATTAACACATCAATAAGATTAAATTAGTAAAATGAAAATATACCCAATTATTGGATAATTTACATGAAAAAATCAACAATATCTACAGAACCAACCAACCACAGTAATCAATACAGCGAGGTGTATGGTTACTTTGATAGAAAATTCTATTGCATATTAATAATGACTGTAAATACAACACAAAAATGTGGTTTGTGTTATCTCTCTATACATAATATTCATGATATAGTAATAAACCTTTTTTAAAGAAAATTACATTTAGAGTAAATTATCAACTACAGTAAATATCTTTTAACTGCTAATCAGAGGAAAGGAATGGGAAGGAATTCGGCCATGGCGTTTTGAAGGAAACATCCCAGCATTCGCCTGGAGCGACTTGGGGAAACCATCGAAAACCCAAATCTGGAAGCCCGGACTGGGATTTCGAACCGCTGTCCTCCCGAATGTAAGGCAAAAACGCTAACTGTTACACAATGCTTGGTCGGTAAGTAATTAATAACATGAAACGGCAATACCGGAACAACTTTTGTCAGTAATAATCACTGTAAATAAAAATATGGAGGTAACAAAATATTTATGCATAGACTAGTACGAGGCGTGTTTTTTAAGTAAGGTCCGTTTGAAAATAAGTACACAACGAAAGGTTATTTCAAAAAAGTAAAATTATTTTCAGAAAGTACATACTTTACTCTATTTTTCGACATAGTTGCCAAGTTTGTTCAAACACTTATCATACCTCTCAACCAATTTTAAAATACCCTCTTCATAAAACCTGCTCCGATAACCAAGAGTTCACTGCCATTTTCACGTCGTCGTCATCATTGCAATGGTTGCCACTGAGGTGTTGTTTGAGGTGGAGGAACAGATGGTAATCGCTCGGCGCAAGATCAGGACTGTAGGGTGGGTGGTCTAAAACTTCCCAGCCAAAACTGTCCAACAAATCGCGGGTGTGACCAGCTGTGTGAGGTCTTGCATTGTCATGAAGAAGGATAATTCCGTTTGTTAGCATGTCGCGTCTTTTGTTTTGAATCGCTCTGCGCAGCTTTCTCAGGGTTTGGCAGTATGCTTCTGCATTGATAGTGGTTTCTCGTTGCATGAAGTCAACCAACAAAACACCATGCCTATCCCAAAACACTGACGCCATGATTTTGTACTGGGACAGAGTCTGTTTGGACTTCACCTTTACAGGCGAGTGTGTGTGTCTCCATTCCATGCTCTGTTGCTTCGATTCGGGCGTGATATGCGAAACCCATGTTTTGTCTCCGGTTACGATCTGACTCAAGAAGCCGTCACCTTCTTCGTGATAACGAGTCAAGAACTTCATCGCACATTCAAATCTTTGGTTTTTGTGGTCCTCTGTTAGCAGTTTCGGGACCCAATGGTAGCACAGTTTCCTAAACTTTAGGTGTTCAGAAACAATTTTTTAAAGCACTGATCTCGAAACGTCAGGAAATTCGTTTGAGTGACCTGTTATTGTGAAGCGCCTGTTCTCCCGAATCCTCGCTTCAACTGAAGCCACCAAATCGTCTTTAATCGAAGAAGGGCGACCAGAGCGGTCCTCATCATGGACATTGTCACGGCCATCTTTGAATTCTCGTACCCACTTACGCACTTTGCTTTCACTCATAACAGTGTCACCGTACACTTCGCAAATCTGTCGATGAATTTCTGCAGCAGACAGGTTCCTCGCTGACAAAAACTGTATCACTGAGCGAACCTCACACGCGGCGGGCGAGTTGATTTTCGTAAACATTTTGGAAACACAGAACAGAACCATACAGGTTATCTACAGAGCTGAAACTGAGCACAGTTTTTCCCGAGGCATGCCGGTACACGACGCATGCGCTCGTTACGGTATCCACGCGAACTACTAGTGTCTACAGCAAAACGGACCTTACTTAAAAAACACGCCTCATAAATGTGATAAACAAATTTTTGAAACTATGTGTGGATAGATACATATTGTAATGCAGAGATCTGATCTCTGAATCACTTCATTCCTTCAAATAATGATAATGACCCATTCACACTGCAAGCCAAACAATACAGAAGAGTAAGCAACGGAACATATTTCATGGGGAAAAAATTAGTTGCTTGAGAAGATTTGGGGAAAACCTCATTTGGAAAATTTCTATGGTTGAGACTATAATTTTGTTTTGGATGTTGTACATAAAAAATTCAAAGTGAATATCCATTCAGGAAAATTGAATGGAGTGGAGGTAGCAGAGCAAACAGACAATGTGTGTTCAGGCTGTTCACTTAGACAAGCTAAAGAGTGCCATCAAATATATTCATATTTATCAGACAATTATTTTTTCACATTCATGAAATATTATGTATGAGCAAATATGTGAATTGTTTTTAAAAAACTTTTTTGGTTTCCCGAAAAAACTGCAATGAAATAAATACAACTTACAGAACATGACAAAACTTTGGTTAGACCATTGCTTGATTGGTATAGTTTGGAAACCTCATTTTGGGTGTTAAATACAGGAGTTCGAGGGCATGAAAGGAAATCAGCTGCATTTGTTTAAGGAATTTACTACAGTAGCAAGTCACTAACTGATATGATAATAGAACTGGATTGGGTTTCATTCTAGGATAGTGAAGAGAATGCTGGGGGTGTACAAGGCATATGCTGGTAATAGAGCTTGGAGAGAGATTGGTTGTACAAGTAGGAGTAGTATATGGAAAGGGAAAGACAACTATGAGCACAAACTGGCCATCAGTTTCATGTAGAAGGAAGTGGAAAATTTTCTTATTTTAGGTAAGGGAAATGATGACATATTTACCACAATGGTGAAGGAACTAAAATCAAAATTTATTAGTGGGAAGATGGGTGAAGGAATTTAAAACTTAAGCATATAACATTATAAAAAATAACAACAATAAAGGTGTATCTAACTAGATAAGTAGGGGAAGTACCACCAGAGCATGCACTCTATTGAATCCAAGTCAATGATATTTTGTCAAAAATTTATTGAAAAATTATAATGGTCACTGAAGAAACATCTTGTGTACACATTTATTTGCAACACAACATATAGTGATATATCTATAAAGTAAATTACTTGTAAGATCACAAATAATATTTTTTATGTTAAAACAAATAATATCTCTTACTTCGTACTTTCTAAGAAGTGTATCAAAAATGAGAGAAAAATGGTCTACAAAGTTTTATACTTCTCTTACAATTAAGAACAATATCATTGAGTATATGAACATAACCCTCTATGAAACCTTACTAAATTATATTGGTCCTGTTGACAACGATTTCAAGAAAAACAAAACAATTTTTTTTTAAATAAATAAAAATTCATTATTCAGTAACTAATGAACCAGCCTTGAAATGCAGGTCAACATATCATTAGTCGAAAGTGGTATGTCATTCTCAAAATCAGAATATTAATCCTGAAGGTTTGACTCGTAGAACAATTTCTATTCAATCTAGGCACACTGCAGTTGAAGTACATTCAGTTTATTAACAACAAAGTAACATTGATAATACATACAGGCAAGAGTACTGCTTCTTTCAAACAATAATTGTAGTTCCTCTGTAAAAACACAACTCTTGTATAATAACATTATTACTCAACTAGAAATTTTTTCATATTGAGACTGATTAGCACACAGCCGAATGAAGCTCCATTGAAACTAGGCAATTTATTATTTTCAGAATAAATTGTAGATATATCAAAATAAATTACAGTACAGCTTTTGGACATAAAACCATTAAAAGAAATACTTAATTCAGATTGTTGCTTGTAAGAGCATACATAAATTGTCAATTGGTTGAAGTGATGGGATAATGCAGACACAATGTCACTTATAGAATGTGTAGTTACAGGAAATAACCTTTCTACAGCTAACATAAAACGACTACATAATAGAGATAAAATAAGATGGCCGCATCTCACCTTCTGATATAGTAAACATAATTTTAATATGAAAAAACTTGGGTAGTTGTAGAATGTTACAAACCAAGACTAGTTAGCCACAGATGCCAAGTGAGGCAATATTGAAAACAGACACAAGAGAAGCTGCTTTGCATTAGTCTTGGAAGATATTTCAGACAGGTCTAAACTTATAACAGAACAGCTACATATTCACTAAGACAACTATATATACACAAATTTCAAATTATTGATTGTAGGGTTGGATATAACTTGTCACTGGCTTAAATTGATGATAATCAGGTGGATGTAACTCCAGTATTAGTGCAAAATTTTGGCACAAGGAATTAACCTGTTACAACAATTAAAAACATGTTGCGACATTTAATATAAAATAAGAAATGCTACCCTTACCTGGTTTGTGATGTGCTGCTGGGGTACTTATGAATCTGTAGTTTCACCTCGTCTTTAAATACTTGAGAACAACATGTACAAATATATAAAGGGGCAGAAACAGCTGAGACATGGTGGAAGACATGTTTAGTTATGGAGCACCATGATAGAAACGTCAGCGCACAGAATGCACAGGCAAGTTCCAATAATGATGTTCCTTTAAAAAAGGATCTAAAATAAATAGAAAAGAGATATTTAGTTTTCTTACTGTAATAAATGGATTAAAATTAATACAGATCTATATTAATATAACATATAATAAATCAATAAATGATTAAATGAATAATAATTCAGAGATATTTAAGTAAATCAGTATAACATTGTTTGTTTTTCATAGTAGCTTACTAGATAACCACACCAGTATTGATTGTGAAATGCAGTATCAGGCAGTAATCAGTTTTTGGACATCTTGATAGCATAGCCTATTTTATGGGATTCCTGTAGGTAGCTTGAGATGCCAGAAAATGACCATCATTATGCCTCTGGTCAGTGGACACACACAAAGCTCTATTTGTGATCCATTAAGCAGGGATATAGGACTAGATATGGCACACAGATACTTCTGAAAATACTAATACTACTATGATTAAATGCCTTTGGCAGTGAATTATTAGTGTTGCAAGAAAAGGATTTTTAAATATAACTGAAACAGCAACATTGTATTTTGCAATTTCGGTAAGGGTTGCAGATCTGTTAGAATGAGATTGGTACTTCTTTAAGAAACTTATATCAGAAATCCTATGTGAAGACTGAATCTAAACCTATTTGCACAAATCCGATATACAGGCACATAAGCTCTCAGTTTGATAAGCATTAAGTTCTGCACTTGCGGATACGGATATCGGTTACATCCGTAATTATAAGAACTAGAGGTAAGCGGAGGGAGGTACCATTTTTATAGTCAGTGTGTGTACTCGGTTGTTGGGAGTGACTGCTGTCGATGGTGAGTCGGTCAATCATATTTTAATTTTGAATCGCAAAAATTATCAGTTATTATGCCATTCCATATGCGTGCATAAGATTGATCACCACTTGTGTAATTTTAGTGTTGTTTATAACAACTTATACAACACTTGCACCACCTTTTCAGAATTTTTATTTTGCTGTCATTGTTTTTTTAAAAAATCATTAAAACATTATGTAAATTCATTAGCAACAAGAATGGCTTATGAGTAACAGATTATAAGGATGTAATATTTATTTAATTAAATTGCAATGGAGCGCACGATCTAGTGCAATTTCCCTACCCACCCATCTTCCCCCTATCCTGGGTCCACCTAAATTTTAGCTTTAAATTCTTTCAACATTTTTGGTAAATTATTCATTATTTCTCTTGGTAATTTATTCCAATTCCTGACACCCTTACCCCCCCAAAAAAAGAGAATCTTCTTACACGCTTGTGCCTGAAATCGAGTTTGCAAATATTGAGACACAAACTAAACTTTAGTCTTCATGGGACTGTATGAGTACCAAGTCGTGTTGTGGACAGCAGGGAGACTACCCCAGCCTGCCCGTAGGCCCTGTCTCAGCTCTACCGACGCCCTGGTAGATGTCAGGCACTCAGTGGATTCTGCTCAGTTGTAGCCTCTCAAGCGATATTTGCATTTTAATAAGTGACGTTCTAGATTGATGTAAATATCTCCACTACTAAAATCTCCCTCCTTTCTCTTTACGCCGCAATATGTTTCCCTGTAGCACTGTCACCTGAATTTTTTGTTCTTTTCTGTTTCTCTTCGAGACTAGACAGTGTTCTGTTGATTTCTAGGTTAATAATTCAGTTGTGTCCGGCTGTATCCGTCTCGTTATTGCATTCTTACCAGCGTACTTTTCTACAAATTTTAATTTAAATGCGATGCAGCATGAGCCTCAGTAGCTATTTCTCCACCATGATTGAAAGTGTTGGAATGGGATTCATTGCAAGACAGGTGGAGGATGAAGAGGGTCATGGGAGCGAACGAGTCGTATATTGGTGACGAGCAGGGCAGCATTTAAGCATAGGCTACATAGGCTGTAGCCTTGGAGCCCGCACCACAACCCTGGATCACTGGGTCGGAAAAAAAGGTGGTCAATAAATTTTTTACTCCGAATTTCGAAATTTAAGCATCCATAGCCACTGCTGACAAGAGGGCCCGCACCACATGTATAGCCTAATGGCCCATAAAGCCTAAATGCAGCACTGGCGATGAGGCGTGGAATGATATTGGTGTAAGAATTAAAAGTATTGCATGGAAGGGAAAACATAACCATGACCACAAGGTGGCACTCGATTTCAGGCACAAGGGTGTGGGAAGATTCTCTTAAGTAAGGGTGTCAGGGATTGGAATAAGTTACCAAGAGAAACGATGAATAATTTACCAATATACAATACAATACATTCATTTTCCATTGATCCCAATATAAGAGACTGGCTCTGTGGGATGTGGAAAGTGGTCAGTTTACAGATAAACAGTTGCATAACAAAATAATAAGTACACCACTAGATGTACAGTCATAGTATACATGGTACATTAAACACTTCCATTACAAAATAATACATACACCAGATGTACAGTCATAGCATATATGGTACATTAAAAAAAATCCATAACAAAATAATACATACACCACAATGTGTACAGTCATAACACATATGGTACCGTAAACAATTACGTAACAAACTAAATACATACACCAGGAGATGTACAGTCATAGCATACATGGTAAATTAATTATGTGAACTATATTTACACAAGATACTGGCAGTTACTTTTTAGATACCTTAGAAATAAATTCTTCGACAGAGTAGAAGGAGTTGTCAATTAAAAATTCTTTCAATTTTTTCCTGAATTTATTCTTATCATCTACTAGACATTTAATATGTGTTGGGAGCATATTGAAGATATGTATCCCTGAATATCGGACCCCTTTTTGAACAAATGACAATGACTTGTAAGTCTTGTGAAGATCATTTTTACTTCTAGTGCCGTAATTGTGTATTTTACTATTTGTTTCAAACAAAGTATAATTTGTGACTACAAAGGACATTAATGTGTATATATATTCAGATTCTAATGTTAAAATTCCTAACTTCTTGAACAGCTCTCTACATGAAGTTCTATTGCTAACCCCACACATTATTCTTATTACATGCTTTTGGGCTCTAAACACTTTATCTCTATGGGTAGAATTGCCCCAGAATATTATTCCATATGACAATAAGGAGTGAAAATAAGCAAAATAAACTAGCTGCCTCATACGGAGATCACCTAAAGCTGAAATTGTACGAATTGCAAACGTGGCTGCTCCCAATCGCTTTAGTAAGTCAGAAACATGTACTTTCCAATTTAAATTATGATCAATACACAAACCTAGAAATTTCACACTATCTACCTCTTGAATGGACTGGCCTGCAAATTTTATGTCTATGTCAGGTGTTACTCTGTGTGATGTACTGAATTGCATATACTGAGTTTTATCAAAGTTTAAAGACAAGCCATTAGCTGTAAACCATTTATTAATCAGTTCAAAGACATAATTTGAATATATTCTGTAGATAAATCTGGAGTGTTTTTAATTCCTATGTTTGTGTCATCTGCAAATTGGACAAATTTTGAGTTTTTAGATGAAACACAGGGTAGATCATTTATATATATTAAAAACAATAGTGGCCCCAATATAGAACCCTGAGGTACTCCACATCTGATTAATTTCCACTCAGAAAACAGTGGACCTCTTAAGGCAGCCTTAAAATTCTCCATTGACACTTTCTGTTTTCTATTTAGAAGGTAAGAACTAAGCCATTTATTAACAATGCCATCTATACCATAATACCAGAAGAAGGAAAATCAGTGAATGAAGCAATCAACATAGAAGATATTTTTTTAAGGTACGGTAAGTGAATAATTAGAAATGCCATTAGAAATCAACAAGGGACCCCAAATTTTTTTTAATGAAAAACCAAGCAATTTTGAACTGTTTAACCTGCATCATAATGTTCAATCACTTACCAATAAGTTAACAGAATTGGAAGTAGTACTCCAGTATAGGCGAAATCTTGATGTAATATGTATCACAGAACATTGGTTAAGTGGTGATGAAATGAATTTGGTTTCATTACCAGGATACAAACTAGCCACCTGTTTCTGCAGAAAAACTTCTAAACATGGAAGTACTGCTATTTTTGTCAAGCAACACATTCAATATCAAAATATCTTAAAATGCATTAAACTCTCTGTAGAGAAGAATTTTGAAGCTTGTGCAACTCTTTTGCTTCAAACCAACATAGTAGTTATAAATATCTATAGACCACCAGATGGAAAATTGCCAACTTTCCTTACACAATTGGAGTCATTATTAAATAATGTGACTGCACCAAATAAAACATTTGCGCTTTGTGGTGATTTCAATATTAACTTCCTCCAAGACACTAATGAAAAATCAGATTTATTGAATAAGGTCAAATCCTTCAACTTAATACCAAAAATAGACTCTCCAACCAGGATATCAAACTACCATAATACTCTTCTTGACCAGGTGTTTGTAGCAGAGACAAGTCTCTTCTCCAAAGGGGAAGTAATAAGCATGGGCTACAGTGACCATAAAGTGCAACTCATATTACTGAAGATAAAAAAAAAGTAAAAACACAAATTGTTAAAATATTGTTTATCGGAGAAATTTTTGCGAGGGTAATTGTATTGTATTGTATATCTATTGTATAAACTACAGAGAACATCTGTAGCATTACAAAGACAGTAAAAAGTGATACATCAATGCATTATAAATATTCAAAATTTATCTCATGTTAGCTACTACCTCATAAAAATCTTCAATTTTATATAAACAGTTATTAACAAGTAATTTTTTTATTACATTCCTAAACATTTTATTTGGAAGTAATCTTATTTTCATTGGTATGGCATTAAAAAGCTTGATGGATACATAGTAGAAAGTTTTTTGAGTGCAACTATACCCACACCTGAAGAAAACTATGTGTTCTCTATTTCTGGTACTGTAAGTATGACACACCTAACAGTTCATATTTGTCATAGTTCTCCTTAATACACATTAAGCACTGAAAGGTAAATATAGCTGGTAGAGTCATTATACCAAAAAGAAGAAAAATATTTTTACAGTGACTGTAAGAAGGAAGGTTACCTACAATTCTCACTGCTTTTTTTCTGAAGTCTGAATAACCTTATAGCAGAGGACTGATGTGCCCACAGTATTGCCCCATATGATAAATGACTATGAATTTGAGCATAATAGACCATTCTCAATACATTTTTGCTCCCCCTAGACCTCATTATTCTTAGCATATAGATCCCTTGGCACAATTTAGAAGCTGTTGCTTGTATATGCTTATTCCAACTTAAACAGGAATCTATAGAGAAACCAAGAAACTTAATATAATTAACACAATTCATATGGTTGATATCATCTTTAAAATAACTTATTTCTATATTCTGTATTTTATCTCTATTTAGACACAGAAGATTGGCAGTGCACTAGTCCTCAACAATTCCAGAAACATTTTTTATTGCTGACTTCATATTTTCAGATGAATTGTCA
>JARYHS010003314.1:0-15531 GCA_031002005.1 Vandiemenella viatica
TGTAATAAGATTATTGTTACAACGAAATGTCACTGTAGTCCACCGAAGAATTGATTATGGTTGTAAACACAACGGGCGACACGTAACACATTTTCTTGTTAGGGGTATAGCAAGATACTGTTATCTTTGACCGTGAATGTATTGCTTAATGTAGATTATCTGAAAATTCTGTCTATGCTAAGTTCTTTTATGAATCTATCACCAACTTCTTGTATCATCATATATATTATTTGTATAAGGTGTTTTTTCATAAGCCATCATCTCCCTGCAAACTTAACCGAAATGAATGAGGTGTCATTTTAAAGCTTATGATGATTCCACTTTGATCACATCATATTTTAAGAAAGGAATTTTTCTGAACTCGGCCCTTAAAGGGGCAAAAATGACAATATTTCTAAAATGCTGTATTTTGTGTTATAAGTCATTTATCTCCCAGGATACCTATTTGAAATCGTTTAATGAAGTATCATTTTAAAAATTAAGATCTCCGTTTTGGTGACATCATATATTAAGACAGGAATTTTTCGGAATTAGACCCTTTAAGGGCAAAAGTGTCAATATTTATGAAACGCGTTTTTGTGTCACGAAACCATTTATCTTCCTTCATATCTAACCGATATAGATAAATGAGAAGCCATTTTAAAGATTAAGTTCTCCACCGTGGTCACATTATATTATAGGAACGGATTTTCGTAATTCGATCGTTAAAGTGCAAAAATATCAAATTTATAAAATGCGTTTTTTGTGTCTCGAGCCATTTATCTCCCTGGAAATCTAACCGAAATCGATAAATGAAGTAGGATTGTGAAGCGTAATGTCTCAGCTTTGGTGACGTCATATATTAAGAAGTTTTGTTTTTGGAATTCAGCCCTAAAAGCGAAAAGTATCAACGGTTCTACAACGAATTTTTGTGTAACGAGCCATTTATATCCCTTTATATCTAACCGCTATAGATGAATGAGTTACCAAATTAAAGATTAAGGTCTCCGCCGTGGTCACATTATATTTTAAGAAAGGATTCTATCGTAATCCAGCCCTTATAGGACAAAAATGTCAATTTTTCTAAAATGCATGTTTTGTGTCTCGAGCCATTTCTAACCGATTTAGATAAATGAGGTATCAAATTAAACACTAAGGTCTCCACTGTCGTCAAATTATATTTTAAGAAAGGAATTTTTCGTAATTCAGCCCTTAAAGGGCAAAAATTTTAAATTTAATAATGCGTTTTTTGGGTCTTGAGTCATTTATCCCCCTGCATATCTAACAGAAAACAATAAATAATGTCAAGGGCGTAGCCAGGTACGGGCAGGGGGGGCAGCTGCCCCCCCCCTAGCAGATTGTCGGTAAGAGCTCAGAGCATTTTTTTTTTTTTTTAATGAAAATAAATTGAAAATATTTGGTACAATGACTTTAATTTGACTGAGCCTGCCGGTCCGCCAATATTACGTCTTTTAATGCACTACTAATTGTATAAAACTTTTCCCGGACATTACCATTGTGACAATACCCAAATAACCTTAAGCTAACAAAATAAATCGTCCGCCGACAGATACGCATAGACGTCCGGTTAAAACACATTTGGCAATCTCGCCCTCTAAACCTGTGGACAAAGGGATGACGCGGCCACGAGGGAGGGGGCAGCGGAGAAAGCACGACCTTGGCCATTCTGTCGTTCAGGATGCGTGGAATGTAGGGAGGCTGAGGTAGCACAGACTATTGTGTGTTATAGTGATTGCTGAGTGGTGGCTGACTGGACTCGTTCACAACGCATCACTTTATTATTGTGATATCACCGGAGTGCAAGCTAATCATTTACGTACAAATGGATATAAGGAAGTTTTTTGAAAGTAAGTAATTTGTATCCACTCTATAACTGTTAAAGATGGCTATATATTTACGTACAGTGCCCACATAAAGATCGATTTTTATTTAGTATCTATGGTTAGCCACATTCGCATTTATTATTATTATATTTTTATTACCAAGAGACGATTGCTAAAAAGCCAATAACGTAAGTGAACATTTGTCAGAAAATATTTATTGCAATTTAATTTATAACTGCCGCAGTTGCCCGGATTCACCCGGATATAAGCTGGTTGGTCCAACAGTCAAGTTGTTTCAATGAGTCTGTAGCCGTTAATGAGAACCGTATTAAGGCAGCGCTGGTCCTGCAGCAAATGCGAACCAGAGATCTTTGATTTGCTTTAGGTCTTAAAGTTTAAGATATAAAATAAAACGGCACATAAACAAAACTACCTTTCGTTATTCAATGTGGGTAAATTTAGAGATAAGGGAACATCCATAAACCAGGTAGCTCCATTTTGGCCTAATGTGAACCCAGCCCCCCTTACACCCCCCCCCCCCACCGCATGCCGCGAAGTTTTTTCCCTATTGATTCCAGAAGATATTTTGTACTGTTTTCTCTTGTCAGACTATCGTAAATTACATACGGAAGTAATCAAATGTCGGCTGAACATCCACCCGGGTAGCCCAACATAGCTTTCTACCCAACCCCCCTGCCTCACTATACCGAGCCACGTGGTTTATGGACGATCTCTAATACTAGTTAAATCAGTATGTCCAAGTAAATCATTGTATTCATTACAGCCAGATCATTTAAACGTTCTTGTCACATTGAATTCCTTACATCATTTTTAATGCACTTTAATATTAAAAAATAACGTTATCCTCTGCAGTTGGTGACCATCGAACTCGAGTATATATTTGGGAAATATGATTCTAATGAACTTTCGATTAAGAATGTCTTTTCAGCAACTCAGCTTGTTCTAATACTTCGTTGTCGAGAGTGTCTTTCACATTTTCTGGATAAGCGCTATCGATATTTGGCGATTTTTTTTCAAGATTTCGTTTACTTGTAAAGACTTTAATTTCCTACACATTCCAAATACGCTAGTCACTTTAGGGAATGCTTCCATGCGTTTAGCTAATGTAGACGCATTGTCAGTTATGACAATAAACATTTGAATTTCAAAATGTGTCTACGTGTTTGATTTTCTACAACTTTATCGAATGTAGAAAAGTCGCTAAAATAGTCCCGCTTTGAATTTCACTTGTGTTTTCTTGAAGTCAATTGCTGATATTCTTCAAAGCCAGTTAGGGCTTTGGCTATTGCCTTTATGTAAAAAAAAAAAAAAAATGTGGACCGCACTACTTGGACGTACATGTGAAATGATTTATAAAGAAGTTATCCCGCGTCAAGGTCTTGATCAGACAACTGCTGAGTTTTGTGGCTTGCAAGCGCTCTAGAATTTTGTTTCACTAAAGTCATTATATTACCCATTACTAACGTCTCCATTTCATAAACTAGTCTGAAAGCTTATTAAGAAACTCTACTTTTTGATCGTCGTTATTAGATATATCATCCAAAACTGGTTTGATACTGTCTTTTTTTTTTTTTTTTACTGCTTAACGTCTCCTATAACAACTAGGTCTTTAGAGACGGGAAAGGATGGGGGGCAAGGAATGGGAAGGAATTCGGCCATGGCCTTTTGAAGGAAGCATCCCGGCATTCACCTGGAGTGATTTGGGGAAACCATGGAAAACCCAAATCTGGATGCCCGGACGGGGATTCGAACCGCCGTCCTCCCGAATGTGAGGTCAGAACGCTAGCCGTTACACCACCACGCTCGGTTTGATACTTTCAAAACGACACAATAGTGCCTTCGTCGCATCAGCTTGGGCAAGCAATCTAGTGTCTGATACTCTTTTTAAAACTGGAATGTTTCAACTAGTATCTTTCAATGCTTTCAAGATCCATGGATACGCTGAAGCGAAAGGAAATGGGTACAGGCTTTGAACGAAATCGAAGAAAGTGGATCCTTCAGTACAGCATTCTACAAACTCTTGAGAGTCAAATTTAATGAATGTGAGAAAAAAGGATTACTGTATATGCTGCGTACTAAAAAACTTGTAACCCACTGTTACCCACTCATCCGGTTTTGTTAAACTTTGCCCTCGACAATCTTTGATATTAATAACATTTCATTTCTTCTTCTTCCATCGTCATCATGCCAAACTGAGGAGCACGAATGAACATATTTAGCAGATGTTTTTTCTTCTTTTCCCAAAATATCTTCATCCTCTCGCCGAGCTTTTCCTACATTCTTCTGTCCAGGTGTTCCTTCTTCTGATATGCTGTTTTTTGGTAAATTGGTGGTTATTGAACATGTTGCTGAATCGGCATCTGTCCCGTATGATAACAACTGTGATTCCAATTTCCTGGAGTTCTCTTTCGTGTTTCGATTTCAATTAGCCAATTGTTCTCGATTTTAGATGAAATGGCCAGGTTGAAAATTCTTGTGGTTATTTTGTTGTTATTCATTCTGATAATATGGCCGTAGAATTTTATTCGTCTTTTCCTGAATGTGTTTGAAATATTTCCAGAATTCTGTATAGTTCATTTCGTTTGCATACAAATTCCCTGTGCAAACTGAGCCAAAGATTTTCCTTAAAATTTTCGTTTCTTGCTTTTCAATATCTCTAATCAATGATCTGCTCCTAGTAATCAAAGTTGCCTATGCGTATAATGCCTCCGATTTGATTACAGTGTTATAGTATCTTTATTTTACCATTTCGGGATATTGTCTTTTTGTTGTATCTGTTCCGGGTTATTCTATAGGGATTTTGTAATTTAGATATTCACGCCTTTTTGCTTCACGATTTAGTGCTGCAGGTTGAATAATTTCTCCTAGATATCTGAATTTAGTTACTTGAGAGATATTCCTAAATCTGGTTTTGTCATTTAATAAACCTAGTGAACTTTGAGCGAGGTATTCAGCAGAATGGCCTTCTATATCCCAGAATCTTACAAACTCTTCTACTGGTCTTTCACAGACAGCTTACAACCAGAATAAGATAATAAGATAATCGGTTTACATGCGGTATATCTGGACTAGAATCTAATGAAACTGAATAGTATCTGCACCTCTTAATTTCGAAAAAAACGTGATCTCGTATGCTTCATGCAATTAGATGAATAAATTCCTCGCATGTTGTGTTGGATAAGTATGAGATACGTCCCTATCCTTGATTTGCATAAATATGTGTATGCTCAGTCAGAAATTTGTCAAATGTAGTTACAAATTCTAATAAACCTAAATAATTTCCAATGAAAAAAAAACTGCTAAGTGTGTCCGCCAATATTTTTGTTCACAAGTCCACAATCAACACGTGCATCTTCGATTTTGCGAACTAACAGGGAAATTCCTTAATAGACTTTCTATTAATCATGAACAAAGTGGCCATCCATAAATTACGTCACACATGGGGGGGGAGCGGTTCAACGAAGTGTGACATCGTGCGACAAGCGGGGAAGGGGACGAGTATCACTTTTTGGCACGTGGCTTCCGTGTGAGTTCACGCTCGCTGTACCTACGGTGTCGTACGTCGGCCTCCTCTGACATACGCCAAAAAGCCATACCACCTTTCAGGCTTTAAAAAAATGACTTCTTATTTAAATGATCGTATGTGATCTATGGTCTATATCTTTCATCATAATAAGCCACTAACTATCAGAAGCAATCACATGAGATGCAACAGGAGGTTCTGCAGATCACGAAAATTCTTCCTCTGCATTGCAGCTGGATGTGATAGGAAAGTTCTTCATTTGATAAACGAAGATGATGCTATGTTGTAAGATAATGTTGACACATCGAATGTTCCTAACATTATCCAAATCAAAAACTAATTGACTGTTATGCCAGTCATAAACAACATAAAAGAATGGGTTCAATGTTAATGGACACAAAATTATTAAATTTTGCGCCATTCATTTGATTTGGTATGTTCTGTCAATTTTCTAAATTGTTTGATTTATTGTAGATGTTACGAAAAATATTTAAAATATAAATAATTTTGTAAGTGCTGTTTAAACTTAATGATTTTTAAATTTTAAACTGAAAAATGTGTGACGTCACCCCAAAGACGGCCGCGGAAGCCTTAGGAATCATATAACAGCGAAACTGTCGCCTGTCAGTGCGAACTAGGGATGTAACGGAGCTCCGCGTCCTCAATTGGGGAACTTTCGCGTGAAATCTTACCTCCGCATCCGCATTTTTTAATGCAGAGGGATAGCGGAGTTTTGTTTACATTGTAGTATTTGTTATTCTTTTCACTTTACAAGATTTGTACCATCGTCGCTTTAGGTAACTACAACGTGATTGTTATTTTCTCATGATCTTGCTATAAATGTAAAAATGAACCGAACCATGTTATTACCTAAGTGAATAATTTACAAGTGTGAACTTGGACGTAAAGTAAAGCGGCTTATTCATGGTCCTACTAACAGGACATCTGTGTAGAGCTACCGTAGGATACGCTCACTCATTCACGCTTCTTGAAGGAGTCAAAATTGTTCCAAGCAATCCTTTCCACTCGTACTTTCTCGCAGCATATTTCCTCCAATCATGATCCAACGCCATAGCTTGTTGGACAGTTAGGACCCGTGTTGGTTGTGTGGGAGTCCAGCAACATCCAATATGTCCTATTATGTGTTCTTGAAATCTCTTTCACGGTATACAAGAATCTTTTATCGGCAAATCGGATCATCGTTGGTCCTACAAGTTCGACTGTGAATGGGCCGCCAGAACAGTGGAAAGGCGGGTGGTTGGCACGGAGATGTGGCCTTGTGCTTGATGCTTCAATTAGTCGATCTGCGAACTCATCAATGTTCATAAGACTTTTGACGCGTGCGTAGTTATTTAAATCTGTTTATTCACTTGTGAAATCGTCCCACGTTTTTTGTTGTTGAAAGATGAGGCAGAAAATGAATCACTATGGGCAGCATCATATGGAAATAGACTTTTCTTATGAAAATCATAGTATTTGGGATAAAAATATACTTGATTTTTTGTTAATTTTGATAAAATATTAAAATCTAAATAATTATAAATATATTTTTCCACCTCCGCGTCCACTTCCGCAATACATCTGCATCCGCGGATGTCAAGCTCTAAATATCAGCATCTACATCCGAAAAGATGACTTCTGTTACAACTCTAATGTGAACTGCTTTGTTCTCGTCATTTCAGCAAAATATGCACGTTCCTCCAATCATTAACCGGCCGAACTGTCCGAATCCGTAGCCTTGCAAACAAAACAAAAACGTTTCTTTTCAGTTTCCGAATAACACAATCTCTAACGCGAGTTTTATGTGTTAGTAATATGTGAAAAATTACCTCTTACAAAAACGTTTATTTTCACTGCCATACATTTTCTCTGAAGACAAAAAATTGCTGTCTGTATGCTACAATTCGCTAATTTCTTTTGCAATTAAATAATTTCGATCAAAGTTGCTCGGCTATACCATTGAATTACATTTTACTTAGAAGAGAAGATGTAGTAACATTGAAAGATGTGATATTCTTCGACCTCTGTCAACTTTCTGTCCGCCGTTAAGAGTTCTACTGGGATTGCAGTATCACTTGTGATAATTGAGCCCATATCAGCGATGGTACTACATTTTAATGAATTTGATATCATACCATCATCTGTACGATGGGATACAACTTGTGTGTTTTCTATTTCATTTTATTTAGATTCAGAAACATCATTACGAACATTAAAAAACTCAGACAGCTTACGTGTTTTTATATGTCGTCTTGGATCTCTTTCTTTCCCATCTTTTGGTATAAGCTTTGCATTTCCAATAGCATAGTGTCTACCTGTATCTATAGGCCTGCTGCTCCTATTGGTTACTTTGATCTATATAAAATGGAAAATAAATTACTAAATTAAATTAGGGCTGAGGAAATTGAACTTAAAACCTAGTGACAAGATCTAAACCCTTCACATGTTCTTCTGCCCAATTACATCATAAAAAGTATGTGTCATGTTGTGATACAGTACATGAAAAGTCAATATCTAACCTTAGGCTTCAATGTTTCCCATTAACTTCCTTTTAACTGTATGTCACAGAAGTTTGAAGTCGTAAATGTCGTGAATGTATTGTATTAGTTCACAGCTATTAGTAAAAAAAAAAAAAAAAAAAAAAAAAAAAAAAAAAATAAGCATGCCCACACGAATGTAACGTGGTGGAACGAAGGACTGTAATAGTATCCCTCTATCCATTCATTATTTTCATCTGGAAATTAAACAGAAAAGTATTGCAAATGGTAGGGTAATACAAACTGATCGATTAGGGATTTCGCCTGATGTTTCTATATTCTTAACTTGCAATACATAATTACGGTGTGGCCAGTGTTCATTCTTAAAATAACTTTTATACCATGGCGAAATGAGTAAAAAATTTTAGGGGCACCTCTTCGCATACTTTATTTTTTCGCCAATTTTAATGCGTTTATAACAAGACCATCCACACACGATTTAACTATTTACTCTTCATTAAACACATACACGGTTATGGCAACAACATTCTAAAGCAATTATAGATTCAGCGTCCCTCATTCTAACCTAAGTGAGGTTTGAGCAAATATATCGATGTATCGAAAAAATCGATATTTTTTCATAAATTAATCGAAAAATATGGCCAATATTTTTATTTTTGCTATATCAAAAATCGATATTTTTTAAAGTATTAATTTTTATTACAAATTCGATATTTTTGTATGAACGTAATTCGGTAATTCAGTATCCAAATTGAATGCTATGGACCTATTAAGATCTGAACAAGAAACATCTAGGAAAAAAAGAGCTGTTGACTTTGACACTAGCTCTCAGAACTAGATCGAACTCTTGATATTTAGATCGATTTGTCAAACTGCTAGGACTTGTAGCTAAAGTCTTAGAAGTCAATCAAATAGAAAAACGCCAGATATAGTTCCATCTTTGCAGTTTAATATTTGTGCAATGCCTTGTTGGCCTCTTGGCCATTTCAAAGAAACAATAAAGAGATTAGTGGTGCAAATTATATGATTGTTAGCTTAGCCAATCCTATTACAGATTTGATTCAACAAGTAATGAAACAAGCAACTCTATCAACCACTTTAGGTTTCAGTGTAAAAGAGGTTTTACTGCAAAGAATTCAAGAGTCTATATCCTTTAGAAAGAAGTACATTTCTCGCAGTAGCTACCATACTGGATCCACGATTCAGGTGTATGCACTTTTACTTCTGTAATTGGAGCGTCTAATGCTACATCGAAAACAAGTAATGAGATTCGAATAGGACAGACGACGAGTACAACGTTCTCTAGAAGTAAGATCACACGTCAGCAGCGTAAGCTATCTCCGATGTTACTTCAGTGTGGTCCACACATGAGAAACTTATCTTGGCACAAGCATTACACAAGAGATTCCAAGATCTGGTTCAATCCATACCGAGATTAGCCACTAGTTAATAGGAAATCAGACTTGGTAAAGTGTTGGGTATTCCTTTTGATGGCTATATCAAATACTGGTTTGATTTATTGTAAAAATAAACTAGTTAATAAAAGTTGAAATAATTTCTAGAAGTGTCTTAAATTTTCTTATATATTTTAATATGTTTGGTGAATATTTTGGATAATTACCGGCTTTAGGAAAAATATCGACATATTGACATGGCGATATATTGTCTCGATACATTTTTTTAATTAGTCCATCCGTACTGGAAGCTCACGAGTTTAAATAGGCTATACTTAATTTTCGAGAAAAAATCAGAAGCATCGCCAGAAGCTTTTGCATCGCTTCAAACAATCGAAATAGTTCAATAACAATCACAACCTACACAAAATTACTTAATCATGAAGAAACATTTTTAAATGAATTTGTTACTATTAACAGTCATCTAAACATGACAAATTTAAACAATTCTATATAGCCAAAATCATATGCAAAACACTATGGCTTACAAAATATTCATTACTATTCTTAACTAAATATTTGTCCACATTATACAATAATTGAATCATTTGTAATCGTAGGCTTCCGCAGCCAGAGTCAGTTGATTCTTGGCGTCATACCATATCTCTTGTAGCCGACGTTTCGACCATCCTTCTGTGGTTTAATTCTAGGCTACAAGAAATACGACGCGGCGTCACCCGGACAGCCAAGAATGAAAATATTTTATCATGTTACACTCCATCTAACCATGTCCGGCCATCACAACTATACTCATTCACACGAAAAGTACACAAATTTACAATTAATCGATGTTTATCTATCTCCAACAGCAATGTACTTAATTCATAAGATTGAAATTAATATGAAGCTGCGTCTGAGGGCACCGCATGTACGAGTTTTGATATTTATATTATATTAATTTATTTGTATATTTTCTTTCAGGAACTTTGAAAAGGAAAAGAGAAGATAATAGTAGTGGCGAAAGTGATTGCGAAGGAGAAAAGCTCAAGAGTATGCCACAGATTAAGGCTAAACCTTCCTGTGTAGAAAACATAGCTGAGATTGTTTGTGATAATGACCTAGGCAAATGGGTAGGACGAGCTTCTTCAATAACTACAAGCCAAAAAATAGATATACTAAAACGCTGCTGGGTACCTCCTGAAAATTACAATTTTGCTGAAGATGCTGAAGCCGCTAATTTAAATCGAAAATTTAATCATGGTTGGTTGAAGACTTACGCGCCTTGGCTTGTATATTCTAAACACCTAAAAGGTTCACTGTGTCTATATTGTGTACTATTTCCGCCAAAAGTAGTAGCTGGCATTTTGGGTTCATTTGTGACTCGACCTTTTTGTCGGTTTAAAAATATACATGAATACTGCAAAAAACATGCTTCGTCACATTATCATCAATCTGCAGTCAACGATGCTAAGAACTTCTCAGAAAACACACCTGTGGATGTAATGATGAATACGGCGCACCAGAAGGAAATAGAAGACAACCGACAAATCGTGTCATCTATGATATCTTCAATTATTTTTTGTGGAACACATGACTTGCCTTTAAGAGGTAAAGAGCAACATCAAGGTGTTCTTGAAGACCTGCTGAAACTAAGGATAGAATCAGGTGATCTTGTTTTGAAAAACATTTTGAAAAGGGTAAGAAAAATGCCCCCATGTATACCTCCCCACACAATTCAAACGAATCATTGAACTGTGCGGATTGGTCATTAAAAATGAAATTATACAGGCTGCAAAGAAGGCTTATGCGTACAGTGTAATGGCAGTACGAGTCGTGTGACATAGCTGGAAAAGAACAGCTTTCCATAGGAATCCGCTTTATGACGAAGATAAAAGTACAATCCGCGAAGAATTTCTCGGGTTCGTTGAATTGACGGCGATGGATGCCAAAACTATAGCGTCAGAAATTGACAGGTTTTTAGAGGGTGAAGGACTTGAACCTGACAGGTGGTCGGTCAAGGATATGATGGCTGTTTCTTAATGGCGGGGAGATATCGGTGGCGTTCAAAAAATTTTTAAAGAGAAATACAAAAAAAGCCTTGTATTTTCATTGTGCAAGCCACAGGCTTAACTTAGTTGTAAATTAATTTAAATCAAGTTCCAGAAATACGGAACACGATTAGCACTATACAAGATTCATAAACTTTTTCGAGAATCTTTTTTACGGAGAAAGTATGTGCCGAATATTCCACCCTTATGTGAGACCCGCATGGTCGCATAAATACAAGAGTATTGCTGTGTTTAACGAACATTTTGAAGATATTGTTAATTGGACTTTCGAAAATTTCTAGAGAAGGTAATGCTGCAGCCAGGAAAGGTGCTTACCAATTACATTGCGCTGCTACTAAGTCAGAATTCGTTATATGCGTTGGACTGATAGCCAAAAACTCGGGTATATTGGACCCTGTTGCCAATGCATTACAGTCGAAGACGATCGACATGTATACTTGCATTAGTCATATTAAAAGAATAAAATCGGTCATAAAGATCATCGCAGCAACGCGGACAGGGAGAGCCAAAATATTTTAGACCATTCTATGAAAATTGCAGCTGCCATTGGAACTGATTTACAGGTCCCGCGCATTGTACCTCGCCAGCAACATCGGTCCAATCACCTGCAGAGTCTCCAAGCGATTTTTGGAAGCGATCGATTTTCATTCCCTATTTAGATTCCCTGACATCTTCACTGGAGCAGCGTTTTGCAAGTGAAAATTTACCTGCTTTCGGGTTGATGTCGCTACACCCCAGTTTAATGTTAAGTATGACATTGGTTGATTTTAAAAAGAAATCAGAAAGTTTCTGCCACTATTATAATTTGAAATCTTTTGATAATGAAGCCGAATTATGGTACAAACTATGGAAGGATAAAGATATGACCAGAGAAAACCTTAAAGAATTAAACTTTATGGAAGTATTAAAGGAGTCGGAAATATTCTTTCCAGCAACAAGAAAGGCAATTCTAATATCATTGGCTCAACCTTGCACAACAAGTAACATAGAAAGGTCATTCCCTACACTGCGTCGTGTTAAAACGTGGCTGAGGTCAACGATGCTAGAGAACCGTTTAAACGGCCTGTGTATGCTTAGTGTACACCGGAAAATGGTTCAGGAAAGTGAAGACAAAATTGCAAGTGAAGTTTTGAATCGGTTTTGTCAAGAACCTCGAAGATTACTTTTACTGTAATGAAATAAATAGTTTTTTTCCATTAATAAGCTTTTTTTTGCATATATATCATGTTTTCTCTCGCCTGACCCCCCCCCCCCCCCCCACCCGCCTTGAACAAAATCCTGGCTACGTAAGAGTTAAATGATGTGGTAATATCCTTTTCTGTGAGAAAAATCGCAACCCTAATTTCCTTGGCTCAGCCTCGTAAAAGAGGAATCCTTAAGTCTTCCTCTACATCTCGCCGTGTTAAAACATGGCTGAGTTCAACGATGCTATAGAACCATCTGAATTGGCTGTTATGCTTAGTGTATACAGAAAATTTTTACAAGAAAATTGCGGATGATGTAAATCGAAAATTACTATTAATGTAATTATTTATATATACATATATATTAATGGAATATATATAGTCCATGAGTAAATTAATATATATGTGGCAGTATGTTGCATAAGTAGGGCATTTCGTGGCTGGTGGATTAATGATCCAATCGCTGACTTCGCTAGCGTAGCGGTGGTCGAGGTTGCTGACGACGTAGTCATACATGGTCTTATCGGAGGTGATGTTGGCCAGGGAATATTGTGCTCCGACCTGTGCGAACCATACCGCAGGTTGAGCTGGCCAAAACGGAGGAAGTTTCGGCGTGACGCGGTAAACTGCGGCCGGAGCGACAGCAGCGGTGGCGGAGGAATGCGGCTGCACAGGGGTTTCTGGTGGTGTAGCCACGTGGCTCGTTTGTGGTTGCTGGCCAAGTAGCTGTCTCTGCTGCTGTTGCTGCAAAGTCTGCTGATGCTGTTGTTGAAGTGCGGTTAGTTGTTGGTCGTGTGCGGCCTGTTGGGCAGCAAGCTGCTACTGGAAGTCCGCCAGTTGCGCCTGCACATTAGCAAGTTGTTCGGCGTCGGCCATCGTAGGTCAATTTGACGAGGGCGTTCTGCTGCTTTTGCTGGAGAGTCTTCCAAATACGAGATGTCTGAAGTTCAGTTGCGGTAATGTGCTTGCTTCTGGTCGAGTCGGGGTCACCAATTATGTGGGCACGGTTGCCCCATGTACAAATGTTACTGACACAGGAAACTGATTACAATGAAACACGACAACTCGATGCGTTCTGAAGATATATTGTAAGGCACGATTAATACTATACTTGCACGTTACATTGAATACTGGAAAGCTAAATGTCCAGTAGTGTAGTCAGTTTGGTACACGGCCGGTCCGCGTGGTGTTTCGGGAAAGCACTTCCGTGACACGACCAAGACAACAACGAGCGCCACGACTGACTGATGGCTGTCGAGCAACTGGGGTCTCTTCCTGCTGGACAGCGTGCACTGTAGGAAGAACACTCACGCTGCCCTCTGGCGGCCGCTGTAAGTGTGTGCGAGAAATCGCCTCATATCTATTCCATTAATAAACGTTATTTTAGCATGCATATTATCAGTTTTCTGTTGCCTGCCCCCCCTGAACTAAATCATGGCTACGCCCATGTCCTTCTCTCCACTGAGGTCAACGATGCTAGAGAACCATGTAAACTGTGTGTATACTTAGTTAACACAGAAAATTTTTATACGAAAATTGTGATAAAATTGCAAATGAAGTAGCTCGAAAAATACTATTAGTGTAATTATATATATATATATATATATATATATATATATATATATATATATATTAATGGGTCCATAAATTAATTAATTAATAGAATACATTAGTTTCTCATTAATATTTTTTTAGTGTGGCATGCATATTATTAGTTTTCTCTTGCCTGCCTCCCCCTGGACAAAATCCTGGCTACGCCCTTGGTTGTGGCCAATAAATACGGTAGAAGTTAAACGTTCTCGGCCCTAATTATTTTCTGCAAGATTTCCCGCATTTCGACCAGTTCTTTGACTGGTAGATTAAATGGAAGTGGTGTCAGGAAGTTTCTTAGTAATAACAGCAGAAGATTGTTAGGAGCGGCAGAAGTATCCCAGGAACGGCAGAGGACGTCGTGGGAACGATTCGCTGCAGGTTGTTGGAACCCATCCCCCCGCGCCAAGTCATCCGGCCTCCCTGACACTGTGTAGCTGCAGTCTCAATGGATTCAAATACAAAGACACTAATGCTACAATCAGTGCATTATTTATGTACCAAAGAGTTGTAAATTTGTCTCAAATGAAAAATATTTGTTAAACCCCAAACAGCTCTTTTTATTTACTAAGCCGAGATGTTGTAATCCTTGTTGACAGGTAAAACAGTTTTCATATAGTATAACTCATAATTTATCAGCAAGATTGCGTTAAATCAAATTTATAAATTTTGGCGAGAAAGCAGACATATGAAGCCAGTCTCTTTGCGTAGTGCGTGTAAAATTAAATTCAAGTAAACATGAAATATAAGTCAAAAATTTATTCATATTCTTCTATCACTCAGTTACTAACTCAGGGATAAATATTTTTTTCTTCTTTTATGGGCAGGTCCTGTTTATTGGATGTTTAATCGTTGTGGCGAAGCGTGGTGGGTGAGTGGTGACGCTCTGGCCTCGCATTCGGTAGGACGCGGGTTCGAATCCCCATCTAGCCATCCAGATTTGTGTTTTTCGTAGTTATCCAAATCATTCCAGGTGAATGCCGCGATGGTTGCTTCAAAAGAACATGGCCAAATTGTTTTCATCAGGGAGCGTCCATAAACTACGTGGCTAGCGGGGAATAGCTGGAAAGCTGCGCTGGGCTATGTGGGGAGTGTTTTCGGAGCCAAGTTACGTAGCTTTTCGCTCATATTACTTTTCACAGTTAAAATAAGGTACAGAACACACAACAGCATGTGGATATTTCGAATATTTATTTCCGTCTATTAATATATTATCTCTGTGTGTACTCTGTAATAGTCTGACAACAGAGAACAGTACAAAATGTCTTCTGGAATCAATAGGGAAAAAGCTACGTGCTACGTGGGGGGGGAGGGGAGGAGAGAGGCAAAAGGCATGTCGGGTTACGTGGGGGAAAGGGGTTTTTAGGAGGACAAAATGGAGCCACGTGGTTTATGGACGCTCCGTTAACATTGAGCCGTCTCGGCTGTT
>JARYHS010003316.1:0-10273 GCA_031002005.1 Vandiemenella viatica
AAATGTAGCAATTGAATAAATATGGCCATAAAAGTGTTGAAGTAAGACATGCATGCGGATTAAGTGATTAAATGTGTAATTGTGGAATTAATGATAATGTGATACTCGTAAGGCTCAGCAGGGAATGTGTGGTAACCCGTAAGGCTGTAGCAGGGAATGATTTGTGATACCCGTAAGGCTGTAAGGGAATGCAGCAGGGAGTAAAAAGATTTTAAACTGTTGTTGTTGTGATCAGAAATATAATACCCAGGGGTGGATAGGAGCGATCAAAGTAACTCACCTTTTGGGATTATTTTTGTGGTGTTAATATTGTAATGAGCACCAGGTAGGAAATAAAGTTTAGAACCAGCCACAAGATTAATAAACAGTAAAGCCACGAGGAGTATAATGAAGTGTAAAAGTTAAGTCTAACGAATGCTAAGCCACAGTAACATGGAATTAACTACTAAGTCATTAAAGGATAATATCCTAAGTCCGAGCAAGCTAAATTACTAAGAAAAATTATAACATTTGGTACGATGAACGTAGAAGTAATGTAAATGTTTTGCATCTCTGCCATACCATTTTGTTTGTCTTTCTTTCTCTGTTAAACGTAATTTCTTCTATAATTACATCCTTTTGCGTAAGTCTGCATTGTATTAAATCCTTGTTAATTAGAAAATAGATTTTTCATTGATTTCTTTTGGCATGTGGAAAATTAGGCATACGATGTCATGTAAAGACGTGTTTTTCATGCCTCTACGCTGCAGGTATGAAGAGTATTGTTGGTTAATAGGACGGTCAAAAAGAGAATACGGCTGTGCCTATGAA
Organism: Vandiemenella viatica; assembly: GCA_031002005.1. Taxonomy (NCBI): domain Eukaryota; kingdom Metazoa; phylum Arthropoda; class Insecta; order Orthoptera; family Morabidae; genus Vandiemenella; species Vandiemenella viatica. Next base: position 811 of record JARYHS010003316.1, read on the forward strand.
GCGACGGGTCCTGAGTGCAGGTTGTCTCAAGGAACGTAAAATAAACCCGGGGTAGTATTAAAGTAATAGGGCAGGTGGAGTGATAAATGATCTCTTTAAATGACATAGTAGGTCAATTTGAATTTTTTAGGATGACCAAACCAGCATTCTAGGTCTCTGTTACTTGTTCACAATCCTAAACACATGTTTATTTCTAGAAAATTATCCTCGAGTTAATTTCACTCAGTATGGTTCTAATGTCAGTGTATCACTATTTGGGTAGTAGTTGGTAACTCATTCACGTATGATGATAGTAAATTATGGGATAATCTGTAATTAATCCTTTAAGTATGAAATATGGATAAGGATCTTTAAAAGGAGAATCGATAAAACAGTTCAAATGGGAGTTCCGTAACAGAAGCAAATAAGATAACGCTTTTAATCTCGCGCGAAGGGCAAATCCAATTACAATGTAATCACACGTTATTTGAGGGAAACAAGCAAGTGAGTAAAAGGGAAACACGTAATACCACCAAAAGAAAGTGGGAAAGGGACACATAACTGCAACAGAATCATTCAGATAACTTAAAAAATAAGCTGTAAATAATAATTGTTTCAACCCTGCAAAGGTGCTGCCAAGGAGAAAGTGGAACAGTAATTGCAAAGTAGGAATTTTAATGTCAATAAGTAAAGCAATTTAAAGTTAGACCAGAATTATGAATTAAAATTTTAATGAAACCTTGTAAACTGGGTTGGTTTCGACTCAACGAATCTGTGTTGAATTCTAGTCAAGAGAATCATTTTTTTTGAGTGAACCTAAGTGCAAGGTAAAAAAACTGTGTATACAATAGCAAGTTGTGTGTTTATTGTTGTCCGACACAGCTGTTGTGTGATGTAAACACCAGTGTGCAGAATTTTGCTGTGGTTTCAAATCCCGCAGGGCTGGGCTACGCAGCGGGTAGCCGACCGCAAGGCGTGACGTGTGTCCACGCAGCAAGCGGCGGGCGCGCGCTGAACGGACTCGCGGAGCGATCACCAGCTCAGCAGTGTCCTCTTTAAGTATTGGAACATTGTTTACAGACCTTTTTTAGAATTAAGACTGTGGTGAAAAATATTTTAGGTAGTAAGAACTTTATCTCTTAGTTGAATTAGTAGTATCGTGTAGTAACAGTCAGTGTGTAATCTTTAGTAGTTAATTTCTCAAAGGGTGTTATTAGGAAAATGATGTTGCGTTTTAAGGGTTTAATAGTAGTACTAATTCTTTCACTGGGCAGGGTCCCAATACAATGTTATCAAGTCACAACCCTTAAGAGTGGTATAATGTTTGTCAAGCAAGATAATGTTATTCATTCGCCATTAGTTTGGTCCATTGTGGCTCAGATAAATTTCAGAGAATTATGGGAGTACAGTCGGCAGCTAGATACTAGATTTAACCTATTGATGCATCGTTTCTAAACCTTACCTAAGCCTTGTAAATCAAAATTGGATCTTTTCTATGCCCAAACCTTACGAAATTATTGTCACTTGTTGGAATGAAGATGTCAATCAAACCGTTAATCGAGTGAAACTCATGAATTCAGGAATCATTCAGCAGTCATCTCACTGTCAATTTGTAGGAGAAAATTTCTTCATTCCAGTGTTGCATAAAACTCTTATTCATGCCAATCGGTCATATCCAGAATATGTGTTACCTACTTTCAGTGAAGAAGTATACCATAGTTCGAAATTAGTTGAATTAAATCAAACAAACCCCGCAACCTTGAGCACAGAATTATCAAAACACTTGCAACAAGCATGGGATTCAATTAAATATAATCAATTAATAGTAGCCATAGAAACTCAAGTTTAATTACAATCAAGGCACAAAACCATGGTAACCACTGTGATTTTAACAACTATTGTATCATTATCTATTGTAATAATTTGGATACTGTTAATTTACAAATGGGATAGTATAAAAATTAACAAGATTTGATATTGAGAGACCCATACCAACCGCAGAATAAATTGTAATGACGTTAACATCTTCTGGCAAGAATAGTGCTAAGGACACTGAAAACTGCACAACTAAATCGGAACTGTAATTTTGTCATTGATGTTCTATTGTTCTTGTCAAATGATTGTTTTTTTCTTTTATTGCCTTGTCTTTTATACTTATGATTCTTAACGAGAATTGATTTTGTTGTTATACAGGATTGGACGCCACACCATAAAGCATTTGCGATTATAAAAGAATGTTGCTATAACTTTGTAAGCCCGAAGCAAGAATCCAAGCACATAACATGTATACTAGGACTAGTTAGTGAGTAACCTCAACAATGGAGGGAAGTAGTAAGCTTTGGGGACAAAGCTGGTCTTCGATTAAGGAGGGAGAGATTGTAATGGACCGTTTTAATAATTATAGTATATTTGGGGAGATGTGAAAATATTTATAATGATAATGTATGAGCGGCGGCACTCACTGGCCGTAAGCGCCTGGCGTGGGATGTCGCAAGACAGCTCAGCAATAAATCCAGGTCGGCGAGCAATAGTTATGGAAACTGGGCTCGTGTAGAAGCTTCGAGATACGCTAGCTGTCAGTTGATTGCCCTTAGAACTGGGACAGAGTACGCAACTGACGAAATATAAGCGCGTGCTCACCGAGGCTCGAGAGAAGTCGGAGAAGTCGGGGGAAGTCGGTCAAGCCAAGTTCGAGTGACTAAGCAGCCACTATGCTGCGTTAAACATCGAGTTGGGAACGAAGGCCAGCTCTGCCCGCTAGTCAGCTGATCCGCCAAACCAATGTAAGTCCATCAATCTTTTATATTACCAAGTGCTTGGAGTCCTGCTCGTGGCAAATGGACGAATGTAACAGCCCGCAGTGAAAGAATAAATCTATGTACGCACTTAGTGTCTTTCATTAGTGCAAGTCAGTAAGATCCAGGTTCAGGTACATAGCCTAAGTAAGATAGCCAAAGCCGAGACGGAAGTACCAAGAACGGGAGCCGCAGCAGACACGCCCCAAGTAAGTAATACTGGCTAACGCCCACAGTGACCACATACGACTTATCCATCCTGACGAATAAGTAACGGACCGGTATAGCTATATAAAAAGAGTCCATTATAGTAAAGCAGTTACAAAAAAAAAAAAAAAAAAAAAAAAAAAAATTGTGAAAACCCAATCCAGTATGAAACGTGTTTCGCGAGCGCATCTCTTGCAAAACAATCTAACGTTTACTAGAAAAGCTTCTGTATCAATCTCACCGTGAGTACGATTCTTTACTCATCATAGACCACAACTACATAAATTGTTGTTAGGTAACATAAATAGATGTATTTAGTATGTGCTCAGTTAACATCCAAATTAATTTGTTTCCCCGTAGTCTTCCCTCCTTATTTTTCTTTAAAAAAAAGGCATGTTCCCTGTAATTTCGAATAAATTTTTCAAAAATTCGGAAATGAATAATGATTTAGAGGGGACAAAATTTTCTGCATACCATCGCGCAATATGCAAGTTTCTTTTATTGCAAACAATCTGCATTTTGGCTGATGGAACTGAAAAGCCGTAAATAAGTTTAGAAGTTATTCTTATAAAACAGATTACTGAACTGACTACATTTTTTATACAAAGAGAATTACATGAAATTGAACAGCATGGGTACTGATAAGCACACCAGTGTGATATGATTTAAGGACACTGTTATCAATACGATTTAAAGAGTAAAGCAGGCTTGAGTTTGAAAAAGTCTTATGTTGGTGAAAACAGTAATTCAACTGTGTGTTTTATTCATGTGATAAGTGTAGTCATGTCTACCGTTAAATGCATAAGGGAATGTATATGTTGATTAATACAGTAGCTGAGTATACAGTATCCAATCGACGTTCAACTCACAGAAAGTAACTTCGGCAGAATGGCCATAAAATAGGAATTTGAAATTTTTTTTTTTAAATAGGGGAATAATTATTAGCAAAATGCTAATATCAGCTCAGGAATATGTGTATCATTGTCTCTGCTCTAAACTCTCTTTTCCTTAGTTTCTGAGCTGATGTGATGCAAATTTCCCATTTTCATACCTTCTGCTTCTCTTTATACACTGCAACCTACATCCTCAATTATGGCTGCACAAACTTGAATCATTATCATTGCTAACAGTGCTTCCTCACAACTGTTAAGAAATTAGATAACCCCATATGTCTCAAAATGTTACTGAAAATCCTATTATTTTTTATTACATTTTACCAGTCTCCTAATTAATAGATACATTTAGTTTTGAACAGTAAATTGATATTAGTCATTTAGTATAAGATATATTACTAATAATCTCCTGAAAGAAGCATAATCCTTGTACAGTATTTAAACTTCCTACATACCATCTGTAATGCATGGAGGCATGCAACCTTGAAAGAAAGTTTTCCGCCAGTTGAAATCCTCACAATAAAGAATTTCATCATTTATTGGTCTACAGCATATAAATAAATTAGAAAAAATAGTATTTTATTTTCACTAATATAAACACATGAGCCACGAAAAGGACAAAAAGAAAGGGGAAGGGGATTTAACGTACTGACCCAGGGGCAGATCCAGGGGGGAGGCTATGGCCCCCCCCCCAAAAAATAAAATCCACTGAAGGCAAGCCCTCTGAATCAAAATTGACTCAAGCCAAGCCCCTCCCCCCCCCCAAACCGAAATTCAGGATCCACCCCTGTACTGACCTACCATCATACTCTGCTCATCTATTTTCCCCTTGCTGGTATACAATGGTATTTAAGAACTGCTATTGTCATTAGTCTTCCACATATAATTGTTAAATTGGGAAAGTCTTGTTTGAGTTGCATAAATGTGTCTTTTTTCCATACTGTTTTCTGGTTTGTATAATATATTAATGATGTGTTGATATTTGTATTTATTTATTTCTTGTGAAAAGCATTGCTGATTCCATGGTAGTGCACTCGAAACAAATGGTAATGAATATCAAATAATAGGAGACCAAAATTCAGCCACTTGGAAGTGTTATTACTGGCTTTAAGGAGGTGCAGATTTTTGAAAAGCGTGGGCAATCATGTAGGTGTTTGGTGGTCTATTCTTCTTTAAATCCATATAGAATTGTCGATTCCTTCAGTCAGATAGTCACTGGAGGATCTGGGTAAATGAGGATGGCGGTGAGAAGGTGAAATTTGTCCTAAAATGGCCAGAATCAGAGCCTGGTAAAAACAGTGCAGAGCCAGTAGCAAATGTGAAGAAGGGGCCCTTGGTTTTTATCATCAGGGACAATGGTAGAGCCAAAAAAAATAATAATAATCGAGTACTGGACAGAATATAACAAGCTGACTGGCTGTGAAAGTAAACTCCCATCTTCTTTTAACAGTGAAGATGGAATCAGGATTTATAACCCTGACCTGGTATGTGTAAGTGACAACATGTCCTTTAGTTTACTTAAACAATATAACAACCAATATTTAATACCTAACATGGACTAATATACAATTATATATTTACAGCACCTAAGCAATTGCAGATTCCATTTTGAAGGAGGTTCAATTTCAAAAAACATAAGTGCACAGAGTTTACTGAAATTTGGATTATGGTTTTGAACACAGAACCTCTCCCAAAGCAGTAAAGTGAATTAAAGGAGGCTGTGAAAGAAGCTACCATTTCTTAACTTCTAGAGGTATAAACAAAGAGGTATCACCTCTCTTGCAGGAAAGCCTAAGGCTGTTTGGAAAAAACCTTTTCAAGTACAGAAGAACCTATAATATTGTGCTCTGCACTTACAAAGACTAAGCAGAACTGATGGATTAAGACCTACTAAAACACAGAAATATTGACAAATATATATAACAACAGACATGGCAGCTTCTGTAAATAATTAGCATAGAAGTTACCCATGTGAAACTGGTATTTGAATGAATGTGTATTCATTTTAACAATACTTACTGAATGTAAGAACAGGAGGTAAATGATATTGAAAGTCATACAAACAAATTATCTAGTATGTATTACTATTGAAAAACTATTTTCATTGTTTTTCTCATATAAGTAAGACATCAATCCAAATATTAGTGTTTGTGTAACTTTGTTTCCTTAGGCTTTTGTAAGTGATGGGTTTGCTTTGTCCTACTTTTGCATATTAATGTTATAGTTTTTAATGATCACATGCATGGTCTGTATTATGTTTAACATGTTAAAGCAGAGTATGTTTTGTAGCACACAGAAATGAACATATAAAATTATTAAATCAATAAATTCAAGTTTAAATAAATCTGCCATAATAAAAGATAACCTCATTTTTTTAATTTTTTTTTTTTTTGTCAGAAAATGTACTCTATTTTTTATGAGAATGTGTTCTGCTAGAAGTGAAAATAAAGTGTAAACTCTGTGCAGAAATGACCAAATTTAGAGGGTATTACAAGAAACTTCCTAACTATATATGCACTGTAAAACAACAAAGTGTGCATTGAATATGAGTGGATTATAAATTAGCATATACAGTAGAAAACAATAGAAATAATAACATAAATGCCAATATGTCTGAAAAAATAGCAGTAAGAATATTACCTATTAATAAGTGAGTGAGTTGATTTTAGTTTATATAACACCAGTGCCATCTGGATGGAAATATTTTAAAATTAATCTGTGTATTATGACATTCTTCTGAAATGACTTACATTTCAATGTTGAAATCCTGTATGGGAGCGTGCACAAACTACATGGCTCTGTCCGGGGGGGGGGGGGGGGGGGGGGTGTGTGACAAGAAGGCTACGCTGGGCTACATGGGGGAGGGGGGGTTTCCAAGCCAGGCCACGTAGTTATCCTTTCATAAAATTTTCACAGATAAATTGTGGAACAGAACACCCAATAGAATGTAAATATTTATTTTAACTATCTCCGTATGTAATTTAATTTAATTGCAATGGAGCACACGTTCCGGTGGCAATTTCCCTACACACCCTTCTTCCGCCTATCCTGCACCTACCTACATTTGCCCTCTACAAATTTTATCTTTAAATTCTTTCAAAGTTTTTGGTAAATTATTCATCATTTCTCTTGGTAACTCATTCCAATCCCTGACACCCTTACCTAAAAAAGAGAATCTTCCCACACCCTTGTGCCTGAAATCGAGTGCCAGCTTGTGGTCATGGTCATCTTTTCCCTTCCATGCACTACTTTTCATACCTATTCCAATATCTTTCCATGCCTCATCGCCAGTATATGCCCTGTACACTCCCATGACCCTCCTCATACAATAGTCCGACAGGAGCTACGTGGTTTAAGGACGCTCTCCATGGTAGAGTACTTAATGTTAAAATATTGAATACAGAGAAATTATAAAACTGTCATATTTTTAAAATATTGACAAAAAATGCTTTAGTGCAAAACAGAACTATCACAGCCTGTTAAACTGTAAACTAATAATTTTTTGCTGTCACCAGTCTCTCGACTGGTTTGATGCAATCCTCCATCCCTTCCTATCTTTCGCTAATCTTTTCATCACAACATACCCCTTTCAACCCATGTCTTCAATTATCTGCTTCCTATATTCTAATCTCTGTCTTCCCTCCAGTAACAAATTAATCAATCATGCATGTCTCAAGATATGATTTACTGTCTTGTCTCTGCTTGCTGTAAGACTCTTTCACAAAGTCATTTCCAAAACTTATTAGTTTCGTACTTTATCCATCCACTTAATTTTCAGCATCCTTCTATAACACCACATTTCAAATGTTTCAACTTTCCTTCTTTCTGGTATTCCTAAAGTCCATGCTTCGCTGTCATAAAGTGCTGTGCTCAACAAATAGAGTTTTAAAATGTTTTTTTTTTCTGAGTCCTTTAACAATATTTGAAACTAAAAGATTTATGTTTTTCATGAAGGCTTTTTTCGCTACTGCTATTCTGTTTATAACATCATTTGTGCCTCAGCCATTGGATATAATTTTACTTCCTAAGTAGTAAAATTCACCAACTTCTGCTGTTGCATCTGACCCTATTTTTATATTTAATCTACTAATTGGTATAATTTCTGGTACATTTCATTACTTTTTTCTTGCTTGGGTTTATATTTAGTCCAAAATCTTCCTTCTGTCTTTTGTTTATGATAATCACTAACTTCTCAATATCCTCAACCTGTTCTGGTAACAAGACAATGTCATCAGCAAATCGTAGCATACTGATTTCTTTCTCCATAGTAACTAGTACAATAGAGCATTGATAATTTGATCTTCAGTTAACCAAAATGTCAATTATCCAAATGCCTTTCTTAAAAATAATAACTGTTCACTATTTTCCATAAACATAAACTTTGTTCCCATATACAGTACAATACACCCTTGTGCTTGATACTGGTTTTGATGTTGAGTGATTGTTGGAATCACAACACGACAACAATCATGAGTGATTATAACACATTTTCAGTATGCCAGTAGTTTTGAGTTACTAAGAAATCCAAAAGCCTGTTACGTTTGTTCTACATTTTTGTTATTGATTTGAAAGTTATCAACATGAATGACTTTAAAAGAAAACATTCAAAGCAAGTTACTTAAGGAGTCAGTAGTAATTTCCCTACAGATGTAACAGATGTAAGTCAGTTAAATTTTCTGTGTTTGGTATTCTAATTTCTTTTGCCAGGGGTATGTTACATTATAAAGTAGCTGATGTCATATTAAAGGCTAAATAATTTTAATAGACTATTTTGAAACTCTCAAAACTATACTAGGTAATACATTTTGCAGCAAAAAAAAATTAACCAATCAAAAATCCGAAGAACATTTGGTCCTGATTGGTTCAGATTGTATACCCTTCATATTAGATCTATTTGTTTAGGTTACCACTGTAACTCCATAGGTAGTATATGTACAAGTAAACAACAAATGTTACATTAATAAAGTTGTTTTCAACAAAAAAATATTTACAACAGAATTTCCAAGTTAACTTTATTTATTTACAATTAATTTCATCTTTGGTTTCATTATTTTGAATTGAATGTACGTAAGTGGAAATATACTTTTTTCTTTTTAAGTGTTAGCACAATTGTTACTCAGTTCAATCTGACAAACAACTGAATGTTTGTATGATTTTACAGAGATAGTTCACCTGTATTTACTACAGTACAAGTGGTATTAACTCAATATTGGATTAAATATTAAAATTAACTGTAGGAACTATAAAATTTTATAAAAATAATTATGGAATCATCAGTATTAATAGTAATAAATGAGGAACTTAGAAAAAATAGTGTACAATTGGTAAAAATGCAAGAATTAGAAAGCCATATAAGTTATGAGAAGAAATGTATAAACATTAATACCACTACAACATGAAAAAAAATATTCCTAATGACTGGATCAGTGAGCTTTTGAGAGGTTTTCATCAGTCAGCACCTTTAAAAAATTGTAAATTTTTGTACCCTGTCATCCATAAAATCCTTATACACAAATATAAAAATAAAACTGAATCATATGAAAGAAACAAATCTATTTATGAATGTAATCATAGTATAAATTATTTCAC
>JARYHS010003317.1:0-15903 GCA_031002005.1 Vandiemenella viatica
AATGTAGTAGAACTTACAGGACGGTCTACTGTATATATAAATAGACAGAGTGTTCAGGAATTAAAGGATAATCCTGCAACCACGGATGGTCACATTAGTTACTACTATATGACAAAATTTTATTTTAGTAAAAGTCTCGCCATTTCGAAATATTGATTTTTTTTTCGAACGTGTGAATTTGTTTAGTTTATTCCATTTCTACAAATTAAGACTTTTGAACCCTGTTCTTTTTTTAAAATTTACTCCAGGATGTTTCAGTCATCTAAAACAATATTCCTTTTTTCTTAAAACGGAAAAAAATCTTTAAAAATATTTCTTTAAAATCATTATCGTCATTTTTTACTAAATCTTTAAAATGCACAATGGTCTCTTTAGCATATTGAACTACCGTAACACAATCGTTTTAAGAGAAGTATAAAATAATTATACCATTTAAGATTTTTGTAAGATTTTAAACGTTTTAGAAAAAAAGAACATTGTTTTAGACGACTCAAATATCTTCGAGTAAATTTTAAAAACAAAGGCTCAATTTGTAGAAATAGCATGGAATAAATTGAACAAAGTCATATGTTTCGAAAAAATATTAAACAATCAATATCTTGAAAATGGCGAGATTTTTACTAAAATAAAATTTGGTCATATATTATGAAATGATGTGACCTATGGGGGCATCCATGAATTACGTGAGGTGTTTTTCCGGATTTATGGACTCCCCCCCTCTGGTGAGACTTTGTGAGATCTGGTCCGAGAGAGAAACCCCCCCCCCCCTAAAAATCGCCACTTTTTGAGACCTTTTTTTTTTTACTCCCACTTTTCGACGAATACTCCCTAATACTCCCTAAAATCGACTGTCGCGTCAATTGTACACCTTTTTTTTTATTATTATTTTTTTTTTTTAGCTCAACAAAAATTTCTAAAACCTCACTTGAAATTTACGTTGTCCCCCCCCTCCCCCTTGGTGAGGTTTGGTGAGATTTCACCGCCCCCCCCCCATTTCACCTTACGTAATTTATGGACGCCCCCTATCTGCGGTTGCAGGATTATCCTTACATTCCTGGATGGAATGGAATAATAAAGGTCTGATATCTTAGTTGATAGAACAATCTAGTGATGTACTATATGGACGTGAAAATTAGCACGATGAGTGGAATAATAGTTATGCAGGTATCAACAAGTGACCAGCTTGAATTCTGGACAAAACCGTAGATATTTTCTTTTTAATCCTTCAATTCCAGCAAAAAATTGCCTTGTATTTGAGAAGTGAGCTATGGACACTTCCCGGGTCGGATATTAGATTAAACTCAGGATACAGCCACGCCGGGTAGAAATGAGCGAAATCTCGAAATTCATTCACCTGATTTTTTAGTCTATACTCTCTACCAGTGGTTCCCAAATAGTTTTTCCCGAGTACCACTTCAAGAAAGAGTTGAACCTCGCGTACCCCCTTATAGCTACATTTGCCTCAGCGTTCATTCCAGTCTAGTGCTCCGCACAGCATTACAGAAATGTAATTCACTCACACACCGTTTGACTCTCTTAAAATATATTTTGGCGGTAGTAATGTTTGCGTAATTTTTTTTTTTTTTTTTTTTCAATTGTCTTATTGAATACCTCAGTTAAGAGAGAACCTCGCGTACCCCCGGGAGCAACCTCACGTACCCCTGGAGGTACGCGTACCACTAATTGGGAACCACTGCTCTATACGAATCCACTGTACCTGCACTATAGGGTAGCCCGTCCTGGCCATGAGTCGTAACAGCTTGCGATGGACCGTCGCCTCGCTGCCCGCGTCTTGTTGCTGCGGCTCCATCGTAGATGACTGTGGCGAGAGGCAGCAGCCCCACCAGATCAGCGATTGTTGGCTGCTTTAAGCCTCCCCTCCAACACAGAGATGAGCTGCGTTTTTTTAAAATTCAAACCGACAACCGCCGGCCAACAATATGATGAGCCAACTATCGCCGCGGTTTTTTAAACCGTCTGCTCCGCTTTACTAATTATTGAACACAAGCAAGTCCTAACGAATAAACCTGTACTAATAAAAAATGTTGCTGAGAATTTTTTTATAGCTAATTTAATCAGTGAAGTGCTACTTTTGGATACCTCTTTTCGGCGGAAGACAAAATATCTCTCTCATTGGAATAGATTTACACAGCATCCATATTTTACTATACTCTGTTCCAATATCTCTTTACCTTCATATAGCGTCCTGGTTAAATTTCTCAAAGTATTATTTTTTACCCTGTGTTTTATTAACACATTAACACATTAACTGTTACTGTTATGTCTCAAAATGTGGGTCACAATTCGATTGCTTTCTTTTCACCACTCTGCTCAGATGCTTTCGAGAAACTCTTAATTTCGTAAAGATTCAATCAATTATCGCTAAATTTAAGCAGCACCACATTTCAAATCCTGTTTTTTAATGTCTTTTTGGTTTACCCATAATTCCGGCTATATTTCAATAAACAATACGTATTTCATACATCCAAGTTTATAAAAGTGTGCCTAAGATATTTGGTACAACAAATTTTTGTGGTTGAAAAAGTATCTCTTTTATAACGCTAAATTTGTATTAATATCTCGCACGTGCAGTGATTCCACTTCCTAAAAAGCGAAGGCTCAAAAAGTCTTAATTTGTAGAAATAGCATGTAATAAACTGAACAAAGTCATATGTTTCGAATTGTTTTAGTATTACACTTATTTCTTTTTATATTTTAGTCACTTCTATTGTATTTTGTGACCATCAGTATTTCATGCTGAAATATGTTTCCGAGGCCACACTTCGAATAGCCGCTAAGATACAAAAATTGGGGATTACATCTTTAACTCGTCCGTTGTAAGAATTTTCTCATTAAATGGAACTAAAGCTGGTTACTGGCATAAGTTTCAAATTAAGTTGCAACCTATTTTTAAAAAACTTTCCCCGTTATTAGCTGCATATATAATCTGCAATGTGAAATTAACTATAAGTGGCTTGAGCTTTACGATTAGTCGGCCTAGAAATCATTAGAAACGAGAAAGAGGAAGAATCCGCTCATTTATTTTGAAGGAACAATCCTAGCTTTCGCCTGGAGTGGTTTACGGAAACGATGTATAACCGAAGTCTGAATGGTCCGAAAGGGATTCGAAACCGCGTCCTCTCGAATGTCTAGTCGCTTCGAATCTGATCTCTAAAATGGCCGATTTAAATAACATTTCTCTGCCTCTCTGATGTAAGGTGGATCAGATGTGCATATATCATCAGTTCGTAGAAGAGACTGTAAAATATTACAGATAATGAAATAAACTGACGGCGGGATGAAATTATAAATTTTGTGTTGACTGTGCAACAAAGAATCCGAATGACGATTTCTTAAAAAGCAATACTGGAAACAGGGAACATGCCTTACTTTCCTTGATCGCAAGAGATAAAAGTTAATTACGATACTTCAGTTAACTAGTATGTCATCCTGATTTTGTCTTTACAACATGGATAATTCCAATATTTTGACGCACCTCGTAACAGGTGTCATTATTCTTTGTAATAGATATGACTACTATGTATTTCACACCGCTACATACCAGCAGATTTAACTGTTATTGATTCACAAATTTCCCTTCCCTGCTTTTAAACGGCCCAGTTAGCACTTAAAATCATCTATAGTTTCAGTCACAACTTTAAAATTTGAAGAGCAAACAATAGAAAATACAGTATTAAATATTCACAAGCAATTACTAAAACTGTGGGCTTGAGGAAACTCCCAGAAGGAAACTTTAAATTTAAGAATGTTTAAACAGTTGATATTTGACATAGAAATTTGGGGCGAAGGTGTTTTAAATGTTTGTTTTTAACAGACAAGTTCACAACATTTTACATTAAGTATTAAAACCTTCACGGGCAAAAAGAATTACTTCCACGTACTAGACATTATGGCGAAATTGGTCGATAGGGTTTCAGTGGACTTTGAAAAAATAACTAGCACTGCCTAGTGCCAGTTATTCTCGCACAAAAAAAGTTATAAGCTATTTTTAAATATCGTCCATTTTTTAAAATTTAGAACACTTAAAAAGAAACTGTTGTCATGATAAAAGATTCATGAAAATCTCCTTCTAATGATGCATATCATTGTTTAATAGAAAAACATCGCTTGATAAAGTATCAAATATGCCAAAATCATGGCGTTTAGTTATTTTTCGAAAACCATAGACTCCAGAAAGGTGGGTATAGCTTTCCTCTAAACTTAAGCACGCTACATATCGCTGTGAATTTTAAAGAATTTTCGGATCAGCAGCAATTAAAGGAGAAATGTTATTTTTCATGTTTTTTCGGCAAAAACTTCTACAAACCGTGGAATATAAGCCAAACATTTTAAGGGTTGGAGGGTAACCAGCTCACATTCGATACCCGTGAAGTTTATCTAAAGGAAATATTTTATTCGTACGCCCAATAAACCTAAAATTATTTTGATTCCTAGTGATTTTTTTAAAATTACTGTAGGTGTGTCAAGGCTGATAAGAACTAAAGTACTGTGCAATTATAAATTTCTAGATTAAAACGTTCAAAAGTTATGAAAGAGTGACGGATGGACAAAGCATGCAATCCGTGAAGGTTCCGTTTTTCATTTACAAGGAACTAATTTGAAAATTTCTGAAAATAGTTCAATAGTTTCCGTCTGAGCTGTTTACCACGAACTGAATTCCCTTGCAGTGCAAATGTTCCAGGCTTTATACATTTCAAGTAACTTAACTGATATCTTCACTCAATAGAAACTCCCAATTCTTTTTCGCACTAAATAACGAATGTTGAATTTTATCCCCCCCCCCCCCCCTCAAGAAATTCTTAGTACTGAACCCACTACGAGGTGATAAAACTGCTCGTTTCTGGAATGTTGATACATGTTATGATTTTACCAGTCATATTAATTAACTCAGAAGATACAAACGAATACGTAAATTTAGTACGTATTATCATACTGGACGAATTAGATACAGTCTCTAACATCCATGAAAGTAGTGTTTCAAATTATTAATATTACGTACGAGTAATGACAAAAATTACATAAGACATAATACAGGGCGTTCGCCGGGAAACGCTTAGCGCTACAAGGAAGAAAATGCTCCCGGCGAGCGAGCGGTCAGCTTCCGGCATTGTTCGACCGTCGGCCGCGGACTATTTCATAATAATTACGCTTCATAAACTTGTATGTGCTAAGCATTTAAATGTGACGTCAGTTGCGGATCAACAGTGCCATCGTGGACACCCTGCAGGTACCAGTTGCAAAATCTAATCCTAGGGCCCCTGGTCTATTTCTGTAATTTTATGCACCACAATTGTTTTGTACGTGCTTTAAGTGAACTAGCTTTGTTACTTTACAAGCTGACGTCTTAGATACGCCTGACTGCTGCCCTAACTGACTTAATGATTTTTTGGGTGACTGTTCTAGTCGAAAAGCGATATCGTCAATTTTCTCCTCTGTTAGAATACGGTTGACCGACAGTCTCTTTTTGTTAAAAAATGAACCCGTATCTCTTACTTTTTTAACCAGACGCAGAATTGTTGATTTAGCTGGCAGTAAAGCGCCAGGATATTCGCGACGAAATCTACTGCGACACTTTTTAAACGACTTCTTCTTCACATATGTATCGTAGAGGAAATATCTTTGTTGCAAACTGTAACGTACCATAATTTTACTCACACTCAAACACGGTACAGATTAGTAAGAGTATGAAGCCCCAAACAGCCAAACCGAAAGAAACCTTATTCACAACACTGTTGGGCAGCGGAGGTGTTAAACAGTGCGGTGATTCACGGCGCCGTGTGGCGGGAGTTGCTGGCACCACTGTCCCAGCAAGTTGCCGACGGCAACAGACTGGGAGGGTAACGTTTCCAGGCGAACGCCCTGTAGAAGCCATATGAAGTAAGAAATCCGTTTAAAGTCGAGAAATGAAAGAGTTCAAAGATTAACGCAGAGAATATTAAAAAAAAAAAAAAAAAGAGCTGGCGTACAGTAATGATTAAACCAAATGAATAGTTTGGAGAATATCAAGTATTCAGTCTAGGTTTCTAAACCTTTCTTTTTCGGATTAGTGTGGGTAAGCGGTAACGTTTCCATGAATCCGCCCGCCTACAGTGCAGCCTTTCTGCAAATGTTTTTTTTGTTTTCTAATTTTGTTTGGAAAGTTTGTAATTTCCATGATCAAATGCATACCCTTCCATTCATAGTTAGAAAAAACCTGCATAAAAACCATATAAGGATGTCGGTAAAAAAAAAAAAAATGTAATCATCGTTTGGGATTGTTGCCTGGGAGATCCCCAAGGATTGTTTCGAACGCCAAGTGACAAGAATATTTAGAAAATATGATTTGAACTAGAGTTGTAACAGAAGTCATCTTAGCGTATGCTGATGTACAGTGCTTGACATCCGCGGATTGTGATGTCACAAGACATTTGAAAACATAATTAGGAACTTTAAGAGGTAGTATTTAATTAGAATAAGGTTAGGATTAAGTAATTTCAATTAAGTAGCGAGAGTGAGGCGGAGAGTATTTTTTAGTCTAGGATTTCAAGTGGCTACAGATACTGTCATGGCGGCTATGTCATGTGGGAGAAGTTCGGACACCTTGCTTCCGCCCAGAGTTTGGCGGGGATAGGATAGTATTGTAGCCACCCTACAAACACAAAAGCTACCTCTCCGGTGGGGTAACATCGGTGGAACTCTGTGTTCCCACCCATTTGGCAGAGAGGTCCATCTCGCCAAATGGGAAAGTAAGAATACAACGTTGGCAGTACTCCCCTCCCGTAGAGGATCAGCATACCTGAATCCCGTTAGGTGGGTGTTATATAAGCCCTCACAATGGGACCATAATCTCAGTCTTGGTCAGTTCTGTTAGATGTGTTGTTCAGTCTGTGCTCAGTTGGCGATGTGATCGAAGTGATGACTGTCTGCGCCGCCGGCCTGCCAATATGATGTAAGACAAATTTTCTCTCTCTCTGTGTACTGTAGGCTCACTCTCGCTACAAGTTATGGTGTAAGAAACATAGAACTTTTAAGGGAATGTGTTTGATTTCCATGTGTTAAAAATCAGGAGAACTATAGGGACTTGCCTAACCGTGTTCCTATTTCAATTATAGACCTATGTATGAATGTGAATGATCAGAATACAAATTTGCTTTTGTGAAATTCATAATTATCCTCATACTTCATTTCTTTGTGACTGTCTCCCCCCCGACCCCGTCACCAGGTGATAATGATGAAATGAATGCAAGTCAATCTTCGGCTAAGAGGTCCGATGCTAAATAATTAATAAAATAGCCCGAAATTAATTAGAAGGACGGGTGGGAACGTTACAGGATGCAGAAGAGGAAAAATAAATTTATAATTATTTAGATTTTAATATTTTATCAAAAATAAACTTTAAATCAAAATAATATATTTTTTATAGCAAATTCTACATCTTGCACAAGCGCAGTCTATTTCCATCTAATACTGCCATATTGATTTATTTTTTCCTCATTTTTCAACAACAAAAAACCTGGAATGATTTAACACGTAAATTAAATTATTTACAAAACTACGCACGCGTCAACAAAACAATCTTTGTCATATAAACTTTGCGGAGTTTGCGGCTCGACTAATTCAAACGACAAGCACAAGGCCACGCCGCCGCACAGTGGGGCGAAATCTCAAAAATCTGGTCAAAATATGGAAACGTTATCCAAGTTTAATGAAACTTTGTACAAAATCGGTTTTGAGCACGCTGATTACGATTACAATGTCAAAATTGTAAAAAAAACAAAACTAGAGGATCCAATATGGCGGATTAAAAATTAAAAATGTTTCAATTGTCATACAAATTTGTATACAGGGTTTAATAAGCTCGCTGATACCGATTCCGATGTTAACAATGCAAAAAAGAACAAATGGTGGATTCAATATGGCAGATTAAAGATAAAAAGGGTTAGAATTTAAATACGTTTCAAAAATTGAAAACATTTTGAATTATAAATTTTTGTGGATAAAAATGTGGTGTACTATACATTCCTATTTCCTTTCGTATGAAGCCAACTTTATCGTCGCTCTCGTTGATTGGACCAGCAGATTCTGGAGCAATAAAATATAATTTGTATTAGCCTTTTATATCCCATAAAATCTATTTAAAAGTAACCCCATACATACAGGTATTATTAAAGATTATTTAAAAAGAGGAATTTAATTTCGTCTGGTATTCTTCAGTATATCGTATTAATTAAGTTAATTTCGCCAATAACAGATTAAGTTATAACCAAAAATTTCGCACACCTACAGACTTAGCTATGCGAGATTTGGATGAACAATGTTTTAAACTGCTAGATTTTGAAATGATGTGCTATTTAAGATATGCAGATGATAGTTTTATAATAATACCAAAAACAATACTGATTATACTTTAAATATTTGTAATAACTATGACACATCTCCGTGCCCGCCACCCGTTTTTTCACGGCTCTAAAGGCCCGTTCACGGTCCAACTTGTAGGACCTGCAATGATCCGATTCAGGACTCTTGCAGACGTCGTTAGCGTAGGGGCTAGACTGCAGTTCGAGTCCGGCCGAGGGCACGGGGATTTCAGTGTTGTATGTGTGTTAATGTTCTGTCCGTCCTGTAGTGTCCATATGTCCATAGCAACAATGTACTTGAGAAACTGATGCACTGGAAGAGTCATGATAATCACTTTGAGCTGGCTGTTTGGCCTGAGTAGCCAAATGCCATTGAAAAAAAAGAAGAAAAGATCATAATTTCCGGGACATTTAGTGGCATGTTTAAGGAGTAGAGGAGAATCGGGTAATATGGAATAGTCTGGTAATATGGAATACCGAGGTTTCTCCTCTGCCGAATGCTGCTGTATAGTGGAAGTACCATCAACTGCTGCTCAAAACTACTCTGATGCTTTTTGATGAAGGTCGGTCATTTGGGAGCTGAACTGTGTTTGCTGCCCGACAAAGTTTGTTTTTCCACTTTCCAGAATTTTTGCAGATTAGTTTTCTAAAATATATATAAAATTTTATACTTATTTTGTTGATCGCTAGTCTTAGTGTAATGTGTACTAAAAGAGTGATGGTTTGTTGTACAGGTCTTTTTTCTGGCTTCCAACATTTTTTTTATAATATCATCAAGCCTATTTTGTCCAAGATAGTGATTCGGGTAATATGAGATACTTGGTATTCCATAAAACCAGACATAAAACTGTGGTATTTTATACAACCCGAAAAATAATTACTGAGTTGAAATACATTTTTAATCAAATATAATGTCAGTAATACGATTTTTGTTAATATTGATTGAAAATAATAAAATAACAATTGAGAAAGTAAATATTTCTTAATTAATTAATTAATTATGTTTTGTTTTAAGAACAGCCGAAAAAGAAAGAAGCGATAGCTATTGAATTCGACAAAGATGATGATGATGTTGACTAAAAAGTATCATTAAATCCGTTTATCTCAATTCCAGATAGTTTACGTTATCTGAAACCTTCTATTCCGTATTACCCGCCTATTCCATATTACCCTCCAAACGACAATTTTTTTAAAACTAAATTTTACTAATAAAAAGAATCTGTTTTGACAGCTTTTTATTAGATATATGTTATCACAAGAAGTTGAAGGTTGTATTGGTTTTAGTTTCAGGTATTAAATTATTTTCAGTACTATTTTGTACAACAAAACATAAATGGTATTCCATATTACGCGATTCTCCTCTAAACAAATATTCAAATTAATTTAAAAAAGTTGTATTTAAGTAAAAACTATGCTACATGACGTATATATATGTTTATTTATAGCCCCTCTTTTACGATTATTAGTTCAACTTTGGTTGAAAATCACTACGTCATAGTTGAACAGTGTGGTCGGTAAAGGTGGGTACACACTAAGGCTTATAGTGTGTACGTCAAGAAGAACGCTTTTGTTGTTTTGTATGGAACATCAAGTGGGCTATCTAGGATTCCTTACAATTAACAGAATTATATAACCAACCCTATTCCTAATTATTACAAAAAAATAAGGAAACATGATGCTTGGAACGAAATTAGTGATATTAGGAAATGTGACTCAAAAGATACGTAAAAAAAAATCGCAATTGGGAGTGAACGTCCAAAAACAGGAAAATTAATTTAAAACAGACTCTGTAGCTGGTGTCCTATTTAAGTGGACATGGTTTGCTTTTAAAGACATGTTATTTTGCGGGATAAATTTGCATCAATGGATGTTTTAGTACAGAAATGTATACAATTCGAAAGACAAATACCCAAAAAGACACGAAAAAGTTAAAAGTAAAATAAAATTTATTGCAGGTAGCAATTCATAAAAATTTAATATTAACATTGTAAATCTTCCGTGACACAAATTCTAATGCACATCAGATCTATAAACTGATTTTGACACAATAGGGGATCTAATTCTTCCGTAAATGTTGACATAATCCAGGCCCGTAACTACCGCTGGGGCAGCCGGGGCACTGCCCCGGGGCCTCAGAGCGAGAGGGGCCCCAAACTGATGGTTAAAAAATTATTGTATTTTAATATTTAATCTAACTTCCCATAAAATAACCAGCACCTAGCTAAAAGTTAATAATAAAAAAGCCATCAAAGTGCTAGAGAAAATGTTTTTGCGTGTTCATATCAAAGAGCAGACAGCAGAATGTCGAGTCGAATGTGTAATGTCGCGCCAAGTGCCTGCCGAGTGATAAGTGTAGGCTGGGACGTGCAGTGAGCTAGTGCTAAAATTTGGAGAATGAAAGAACCTTCTGGCGAAAAGTTCTTGAAACAATCCTATATGTAAATCTCGCATTTCATGGATCTAGTGAAAAGTTAGAATGTGGCAACAAAGGAAACTTTCTCTCGATAGTTCAGCTCATGTAAAAATACGACCCAGTACTGCAAGAATTGATTCAGCGTCCGCAAGGGACAGTGAATAACCTCAGTCTGAAATTCAGAATGAACTTATAAACCTATTAGCCTTAGAAATAAAAAAAATAAATTACCGCTGAGCTTCAAAACCGCTTGTTTTCTTCATTGATTTTAGATACCACTTAGGACATTGCTAAAGTTGATCAGTTAAGTGAAGTTTACAGGTATGTAAAATTAGATGAAGAAGGAACGCTTATTGATATCAAAATATTTGAAACTTTTTTATCCTTTAGAGAGGTAAAAGTTCAATCCGCCCAAGGTCTTAATTGGAAGAGAAAAACTTCGTGGACAAGGGTACGACGGGGCTGCAGTCATGAGTGAGGCATACAGCGTATTGAAGAAAAGCGCCACACGCATACTTTGTGCACTGCGCTGCACATAACCTTAATTTACTATTAAAGGATAAGGATACTGTGGAAGGAAACCGAGTGGACTGCCAGTTTTTTGAAACCATTCAAAGTATTGCAATTTTGGTCACGGTATTTTGCTGGCAAGACTTGTAGTAAGTGTACGTCATCGAGGTTCAGACTGATTCACTGAATTCGAAAGTGACACTGAAATCTCTTAATCTAACTCACTGGGCTAGTAGGCATGATGCAGTGTATGCACTGAAACACAGGTTTTGTGACGTGTTGAAAAGCCTTACCTGCATAACTTTGATTTCCAGGAAAAGCAAGGATAGAAATGAAGCACAGTAGCTAAAGAACAAACTTGAAAATTTTGTATTGCTTTTGGTTGTTCAGTGCGAAGTTTTAGAGTATCTCAACCTCGTATCATTCTGGTAGTTCAGTTCAGTCAGTTCATTTTTTTTTCAGTTGGTTAATTTTACGGAATTTTTATTACATAATGCTAGTAGCCTAGATTTGATAATGTTCTAAATATTTTATTTGCTGTTCACATACCAATACAGTAGTAACATCTACTGAATTAATGACGACGGAAATATAAAACCAATAAAATTAAAAACAAATTAGGAATCCCTTAAACTTTTGTTATCCATGTAATATCAGTTTTATTACTGGTCCAGGCACAATTCAGCACGATGCATATGGAACTACTTTCACCCTCATTAATTAATACCTTCACTAACATGGCGCCTATGAAAGCAGTATGATTGGTTTGTAAAACTAATTTCAGAGTGAATTATGCTGTAACAAAATGTGTCAGTGGGGATTCTGGTCAACTTAACCACAACCTCCCCTAATATTGCTTTCGAAAATCATAGCTTCTGTTATCCTCATATGAATAACGACGGGCATCACCTGTGGAACTAGAAGGAATTTATTCAGGAAAAGCTTGTGAGGTAAAATGAATAACGATCGGGTCTACTGGAGATCGCGATTCCGCCAAAATAACATTCAGTAATGACGTCATTACACTGCTGTCGTCAATCGCAAGACACATTATTTTCAAGCAGTAATTCCGTTGTAATACAGCCTGTAGACTACCATTATTTTCAAGCAGAAATTAGGTTGTAATACATCCTTGACCGGCATAATACAGTTTAATGTACTTTGGAAAATATTTCTAGAGAATTCTTGCGTTTTACCACGGCAATTCCTGGTGGAATCGCGATGTCCAGTAATCCCAATTTATTTACTTTACTTTAGTTTACTTTAGATAACGGAAAGTATAATATCAAAAATAAATAACTGTCATTTATTTGAATGATATGTTTCGCATTACGTTTCTCCGAGTTTTTAATAAACTTCATTGTTTCTTATCGTCTGCCAAAAAAATTCTTAGGTTATGGTTTAACCTAGTCCCTATAACTGATACAGATAAAATAGCGTAAATATTGAATCCCCTTCTCCTTACATGAATTTCTGCGTCTAACTGATACAGATCAAATAGCGTAAATATTGAATCCCCTTCTCCTTACATGAATTTCTGCGTCTAACTGATACAGATCAAATAGCGTAAATATTGAATCCCCTTCTCCTTATATGAATTTCTGCGTCTAAATAAACGAAAAGCAAGATGATGGAACGAATGTAATATGGTGGCTGTTGATTGGTGAGTAAAGGCTGACACGTGACCATTCTCTAGCCAATAGCAATAGTAGCTATAGACGCATACTCCAGATTAGCGTAAGAGGATTGTGTAATTTATTGTTAAGGATAACTGAAATACGTGGAAAGTTTGAAGAACTTGTTTCTGAAGCAACAGACGTTTGTAGTCGATGGGAAGAAACAAAGAATTTCGGCAGAACAGACTAAGGAAAGCGAAAAAACACTTTAATGAGTTGAGTGAAGATGAGAGATTAATAGATCCAAAATCTTGTTTCCGAATCACTGTGTTCTATCCAACGGTTGACACACTTTGTACTCAACTTGATCGCCTTTTTGAAGGGATGAAAGCTGTTCTTGACACTTATCAAGTAAAACAAACTTATTTTTTAGCCAATGCAAGTGAAAGTGATATTCACAAAAAAGCAGTTGATTTCGTTAATACGTTTCTAATTGATGTGAGTCCAGCCTTTCCTTCACAACTCTGTTCTGGTAAAAATTAGTTTCAAAACAAACTGGAAAAAATGAAGTTGTTAATTATACGAGAATAGCCGACCACAATTCGCTTTCATCATTTATTTTATTTTTTATTTTTTTTACTGCTTTACGTCTCTTTTTAACATCGAGGTCTTCAGAGACGGGAAAGGATGGGGGGCAAGGATTGGGGGCAAGGATTGGGGGCAAGGAATGGGAAGGAATTCGGCCATGGCATTTTTGAAGGAAGCATCCCGGCATTTGCCTGGAGTGATTTGGGGAAACCATGGAAAACCCAAATCTGGATGCCCGGACGGGGATTGAACCGCCGTCCTCCCGAATGCGAGGCGAGAGCTTTCATCAAGCTACCCAGATGTTTGAACAGCGTGCATCATGTATTTGACTGTTCCTGTGACAGTATCTGAGGCTGAACGGTCCTTTTCTAAGCTAAAATTGATCAAAAATTACCTGAGAAGTACAATGGCTCAAGAAAGACTCAGCAGCCTAGCTTTGCTTTCAATTGAGAATGATTGAGCTCAACATATCAACTTCGACAAAGTAACATGAATTCACTTCTTTGAAAGTTACGAAACAATAAGAAATAATCAAATGTAACTAATATTTAATCTTTTCAATCTACACTTCTCTCCATGCCTCAGTTCCTGATTCCTTGTCTTTTAAGCAAAGTATGCATTTTAAGTAACTTAATTTACATGTATGGTAACTATATCCTTTATTTAGAAAAATCATATTTTAAATTATCAATTAAAAGTTTTCCAATTGTTTAATCTTATTAAAAGTTAACGTTTTGAGTTTTTTTAATGTTAATAACAGTGTAGCAAATATTTTAGCAAGTATTTTTAATGTGTGATCTTATAAATTTTTAATAAACATACACTCTTTTTAGAAATTGTACTTTTGTAAATATTTTGCTTTTTATTATTCGCCTTATTCTTTTTACAACCATACGCACTGAATATTTAATTTCCAAAACTTGTATCCTAAAAATAATCAATTTAATAATTTGTTAATTGTAATCTAGATAAATACTTGAACATTTGGCTTAGATAACCTTTAGTAGCTAGTTTTGTTACCTTTGCATGGACCAATAGATAGAAACAAATTTTTGTCGATTCGGAATAAACCCCCATGCATATAAAAAGGAAGAAATATTGAGGGGGCTCATTATGAAGTTTTGCCCCGGGGCCTCCAAGTTTATAGTTACGGCCCTGACATAATCATTTCAGTAAGACAAAAAGTGTAATAGACACACTCTGAAACTAAGTCTTTGGTGTTGTGGGACATGTTTGATACACACCACTCAACGCCGATGTGCTACTTTCTTTGTTTCCCGCAAGGGAACGTCCATAAACCACGAAGTTCCATTTTGGCTTCCTCATAATTCCCCCTCTCCCCCCCTCCCACCCCCATACGTAACCAGACGTGGCTTTTGCCTCTACCCCCCAACCCCCACGTAGCTTTTTTCCTTATTGATTCCAGAAGATATTTTATACTGTTTTCTGTTGTCACACCATCGTAAAATTACATACAGAGATAGTTAAATAACAGAAATAAATATTCGTACCTTATTTTACCTGTGTCAGTTAATATGAATAAGAAGTTACGTGGCTTGGCTTGTACGGTTTAAACAATTTCTAAGGCTAAAATTCTTTATTTATTTCCTAAAAATTTCATTTGACTTGACCTGACCGCTAGTGTGAACGCTACTGGCATAATCCTGGATCTGATCTGACCTGACTCGATCTCTAGTGTGAATCGCCCTTTGTGTATTACACCCGCTCACAGCCTTATACTTGCAAGAGTACCGTATCCATTTTACTAATTAATTTTTTGCTATGGTATAGAGGATGAAATTTTTAATACTCTGCCTGCGGATCTCCTGTCCCATCCTCGCGTACCACAGGTTGAGAAACAATGGTCTACATCGGTGTTTCTCAACCTGTCTTTAATATTTAATTCTCTCTTAATAGTTCACTGATTTTCAGTTGGCATGAAAATATGCTTTTAGATTTATGTTATGATGGTACAATAAAATATGTCCTAAATGTTAATAATATATTTAAAGGTAAAAAATTAGGCGGTCAGCAATTTATGTTAGTATAAATCAGTTTGTTGTCGGCCATCGCAAGAGTCTAGTACTGAGCAATTGGCTCTGAACACAATAAACCCGAAAACGTATAAAGGAAATATGTATATATAAAGATGAATGTATGTATGTTTGTTTGTTTGTTTGTTTGTTCTTCATACAAATCCACAGCTTTCATCCGATCTCGATGAAACTTTCCACACTTATCCTTTGAAACAAGGAGAAAAATACTGTCTACATTTGGTTGAAAAATTATCTGTATAAATAATACATGTTGTCTCATAGTTTCGAAATATTACTGAACAGCGATTGACAGACGCGTTGGATATTGACGTCTCTATACTGTTTTTCCGTGTAGCGGTCAGGCAGCTCAGTGGTTTAAAGCG
>JARYHS010003318.1:0-19675 GCA_031002005.1 Vandiemenella viatica
TACGTGTAAAGCTTCAGAGTGGTACAAGGTCTATAGAAAAACCATAAGAAATAATCTATAGAGTGGAAGTTTGGAAAAAAAGTCTAGGTCGAAAAGCCATTCTGAATAAAGAACAAGTACGTGATCTTGTGGGAAGGATAATCAGGTTTTCTGAAATAGGACTTCCTGTGATACCAAAAATTCTAAGTCGTTTGGTGTAAACATTTTGTGAAAATATCAACATAATTTCAACGAAACCACCAAACTAGCAGGCAAACCGTATATGAATGAAACTCTACTATAACATCTAAAAGAATAGCTCATTTCATTAATTCCGCCAGAGCTAAAAAATGCAACAAGTTCATTGTTGATGATCATTTTGGTGATGTAAGGCAACTGTATGGTGACCTGGATCTCTACAATCATCCGAAAGAATTTATAGCTTGGGTGAAAAGGTTAACCCCTCACGATCCAACACCAACAAACTATTTTTGCTCAAAAACATGCCAAATAGTCCATTTACAGGATTCAGAACTCGCAGAAAGAGTGACCATTGCAGGATATGAAAATGCCCTTGAAAGAGGTAACGGTGATTCTCAGACAATAAGTATTGTAGCGTATCACCAGGGGGGGGGGGGAGAATTATTAATTAATTCTTAATATTTTTACGCTATACAGGGTACTATAATTAAATGTAAATTATTCAAATGAGAATTGGATGATTCTGGGATTTGAAAACTGTCACAAAAAGACATTTTAATAAAGATTTTTACAATGGCATCTACAAATCTGAGCGTATTTACCATTACGTTATTAAACAAGAGGTTTTGCAACTTTCTAAGCAACGCTCAGACGTACAATGAGCCCTTTAAAATGCAAGCAAACAGGTATAGTTGTACTTTAAAAATCTCACAATTATTCTAATACAAAGTATGTTACCAGTTATGATGATGGCAAACAATAATGAATTTTAATAGGATGGGACGCCACGAATGATTAACCTGCATTCGACAGTTACACAGTCTAGCTCAGTGGTTTATCAGATCAGAGCAAGGATCTTTATCTCAGATGCGCTTACGGGTACAGTTTCACGGAAGTTGCAGGCTGAATGGCTTCGAAGAAACACATTACCGTTCCACGGCAGGTAGCGCTGAGCGTCGTAACTGGCCACGCCAGCAATATGCGGCAAGTCGCAAGTCAGAAGTGCGCCTCAGATGGTCTCCAGGACACAAGTCAGCCCAGCACACATGGACCGCAAGTCACCAGTGACTTGTCTGGGCTCCCAACTGGAGGGAAGTCAGGCAGGAAGTGTCTCGTCTTTTTTCTGCCGCCATGGAGGTAAACTCTGACTCCGCCTCTTGTGGCTCGAAGACGACATAGAACATAAAATTCCCCGAATCTTAGTACTATGTTCACTGTGATTGGCTGACCATCTGACGTCATGTGAATCTGTGCTTCTCTTCGCCGCGTTAAGTCTCGGCAATCTTCGAGAGCCGATGCCTCCTTCGGGAGGAAGGAATTCTGTTTACCGCCGGCCCGAGAGAAACCCCTAATCCTCTTACCACTCTGTCAAAAAGGCGCCAGGCCGTCTGCCCTCCACTGAAGCGTAAAATCCTTGCCTCTTATCCTTTCAAACGCATCTTTCGAACATGCAGTGGACATCCCAAGAAATGGAAAAATATTCTATTCCTTTACTTTATATACAATAAAAAGTTATATGTAACAGGGAGCTTAGCGAATCGTTACATAATGCCCCACTGTTAATGAAAATTATTATGACATAATAATTTTATTTTGAGTTTTGTGATTCTACTTTAGTTGAGACCAAAACATACTAATTTAGCACTTTAACAATTACCACAGTTTTTAAATGAGATCCCAAAATCACCGCGATTCTCGATTTGTGAATTGAATTTTAATGGGCTTTCTTACATCTTTTGGCCGTCTTAGAATTCCTTTACTCTATATACACATGAATTCAGATAGCCATCCCTCATACAAACATATATTAAACACAATAATAACATATACATGAGAATATAAATTACACATAGACCTATTTACATAAAGGCTTAAAAAAAAACTTCTATGAAACCTTAATATCTACAATATACGCAGAACATTGTCAGAGAAACTGAAGTAAGTGAGTGATTTACCCATAATTTTAGGAAGCTAATTGATCATAATATAATAAAAATATATATATATTTTTTTTTTTAAACTAATTTTTCCCTTCAGGATTTTATAGTCAAAAATGCATAGTACTAGGAACGTAGAAATATGCCAAATCATATGTTATTGTACACCAGCCGCCGGCAATTGCGGCTCTCTAGCCTCTGTCCGCTAATGGGTCGTCTACCAGAGATAAGGATCTGGGTCTACCTTCCTGGGAGTAGCGGTTTCTTGTGTACCGTGGTACATCTGTTGTTACTCATACACCTTAGGCGGCGTGGTAAACCTTGAGATTCCGGGCATTGTGTGGTCCCATATGTGAAACTCCATCCGTTAACATATAACAGTTGGTTGAAATCACCTTTTCTACGGCAAACGGACCATGATAAAGCCAAAAGAACTTCGAAATCAACTTTTTGTTCGCATCCGATATAGGATTTGCCCGTACCAGAACTTGTTGTCCGATCTCGAACCTTTGCGTATGTTTTTTATCTTGTTTAATTTGTCTTTTTGTCGCCTTTTCCAACAAATATTCATGCGCCCTTTTTATGTCTTCTTCCCGGTTTTTTCTTCCTCCTGAAGCAGGGTGTTTTATTACCCTTTCAGCAAGGAGTTTAGACCGCTTATCGAACTGTAAGTCGACCGGCCTGAATAACGTCGCGCAATTTACCGTAGTATTAAAATATTCTTCTATCTTCGGGATATGTTTTACCCAAGATGAGTGCTTTTGGCCTATGAGTGTCCTCATATATACGCTTAGCTGTCTCATAAATCTCTCCGCGACGTTTCCTTGCGGCGAGCGTATTGATGAATAAATCACTCTTATCCCTCTGGCCTCCAATGCGTTTCTCCATCTGGGAGAAGAAAATACCGTACCATGATCTGACAACACCGCCCGCGGTAGGTTACATAGTGGCACATATTTCTCAAAAAGGATTTTTAGTGATCCACGCGTACTCAACTTCGCGACGGGGTATAGTTTCACATATTTGGTGAAAGCGTCCAAGATAGATCAAAAACACATGTTTAAATTTATACTGACCAGTTGGGACTGGGCCATAATGATCAAGACATACGAGCTCGTGTGGTCCATCTGGAATGATCGGCGAGTACGGACCCGCCGTCCGCGTATTCGCGTGTTTTACTTTTTGGCAGGTATCACAAGTGCGAGTTACCCGCGCAATGCTTTTTCGAATCGCACTGGTGTAATATTCCCATTGGAGGGTGTGATATAGCCTCTCCGTACCCGGATGTCCACACTGCAGATGGTATAAATTAGCGACGTATGGATTAAGCTCTTCTGGCAACCAGATTTTCCACTGCGAATTCGCATCTGCTCGGCGGAAACAAATGTCGTTTTCCATTGTGCAAAGCATGGCGACATTTCTCACATGCTGGTCGTCAGCATGCTCTCCACGGAGGATATAGTTGCGCACTTTCCTTATGTCCTCCTGCTGTTTTTGCGCTGCTATAACCAGCCTCTTCATCTCCACCGAAGTAGTGCCGTCCGCCAGCGTTATGGCTGCAATTAAGACTTCATTTGGCCTCGCTCTTTCTACCTCACCAGACTCACACGCTCCGGCATGCCTACTGAGCCAGTCCGCCAATGCATTATCTGATCCTTTGCAGTATTCCAAATGAATGTCATACTGCTGAAGGAACATTGCCCATCGGGTTATGCGGTTGCTCGTGAACTTGGCATTGTGGAGGAACGTAAGGGCCTGATGATCTGTCCTCAAGTATGTTACGCTACCCCACAAGTATGCTTTAAACTTTTGCACTGCAAAATATATCCCTAACATTTCAAGTTCGCTAACATAGAGTTTGGTCTCGGGTGGTTTCAACGTCCTGCTTGCGGTAGCTACTATTCTCAAATTTCCATCCTGATCCTTTTGATTTAGACAAGCTCCCAAACCTCCAATGCTTGCGTCTGTGTACAAATAGAACGGACTTTGAAAATCAGGGTGTCTCAAACAGATCTTTTCCGCAAAGATTCTCTTTATCTGCAAGAATGACGCTTGCTGCGGTTCTCCCCCATTCCCACTTTCGCCCTCCCTTTAGTAGGTCGTACAAAGGACGTAATATCCTGGCGAAATTGGGTACATTGCCTCTATAATACGCGCATATCCCCAAAAAACTTCTCAGCTCTTTCAACTTCGTGGGGGGCGGCATCCTTTCTATTTCACCTATTTTCTCCGGAGATGGAGATATCCCCTCGGTGTGATGCGAAAACCCAGATATTCCACTTCATGTGTGCAAAGTGTGGCCTTATCTGGACGCAAAGTTACGCCGTTTTTAATTATCACGTCGAGCAACATTTTTAAATGCTTCAAATGTTCTTCAAAACGTCTCGGATGCGACTAAAAAATCATCAATATAAGTGGTACAGAACTCTTTTATTTCGGGTGGCAACATATGGTTCATTGCCCTTATGAATGCGCTCGACGAATCCCTTATGCCAAACGCCACTCTCTGGAAACACAGCTGTCTTCCTTCGAATACAAAGGCTGTATATGGCCGGCAACTTTCCTCCAGTTCCACTTGGTTAAAACCCGACGTGACGTCCAGAGTGGACAGCCAGCGTTTTCCGTGAAACCTCGTTATGATTTCCGGGATTTTCTCCGAACGCTCTCCGTCTGGTTCTATTCTCAGGTTTAACATGCGGGCGTCAAGACACATGCGTACTGAACCATCTCGCTTGCCCACGAAAGTAATGGAATTTAAATGTTTAGATGCCTGCGGCGCAATTATTCCGTGGCGCTCCAATTCCGCTATCGCCTCACGTGCGGCCGGTCGCAGCTTCTGGGGTACTCCATACGTATGACCCTTCAGTGCCGTAGTGTCTGTTACACGAAACTTGTGCACGTAGCCTTTGATTTTTCCCGGTCGGTATGAAAAAGCATTTAAATTCTCTTGGAGCATTTGTCCGAGTCTATCCCGCTGGTCGTCCGTCAAGCTTTTGTTATCCTTGACCTTCGTGAGCAAATTCTCCAGAATTATGTTCTTCTCGTCAGCCATGGCATTCATGCTTACGCTTTCCGTCCGAGGAATTTCGGTACCGTCCGCGAATGGTTCTCGCATCTGCTCGGAAAGCCTAATCCCCGTTACTGTCGGGCGCTCGTCAAGCTTCCAATGTAGGACTTCAGGAACTAAATTTTTTATCGTTCCTTCCCCCCAATCAATGATTGCCCGGCGTTTTTCCAATAGGTCACAGCCTAAGATAATGTCGCGGGACAATCCGGGGATAACCAACATTGCTAAGAACAGTTCGCTATTAGCGACCTTCACAGGCAGTAATGCCTGTTGGCTGACAATTTTTTCTTTCCGGCCAAATGCTGGAACAACAGTAACTTGAACGGTGGGAATGATTCGTATGCACGGGTTTTTCTCCTTTAATTTAAGCATAAATTTCTGCGAAATAGCCGACAATTCTGAACCACTGTCAACCAAGATTTCCGCCTTCATATTGTATACCTTGATAGGAATTAGGGGACACCGCACTCGTTGGACGGGCTCACTATGTGGCACCATATCGGCATCATTTTGATCATCTTCCGGCCCCCCATTTTGCCAGTATGACAAATTGCTAAGGCAAACTTCGGAAGTGATGTCGGCATCCCCTGGAGAACTTCATTGTGATTTCCGGCTGTCATGCGAACATTCGCCGCCAGCATTTTCTGTTCTCTTCTCCTCGTAGTTATTTTCCAATTCGGGCTGCATTTCGGCTATCGCAATTGCGTTTACAGCCGCCGCATCTTTTCGAGGTGGCCCGTAGTTCACTTGCTGGCCCCCGCTTTTCCATGAACCACGTCCATCTTGTTGGTACGGTTTTCCGCTGTTTCCCTTCCAAGGCTTGTTTCGGGGGTCCTTCCCTTGGTTTGAATATGCGCCGCGGAAGTTAGGTTGCGATTCCTTTTGTCCAGAATCCTTTTCGGCTTGCTTTTCGGCTTTCATTGCCCGCCGACCAATCGCGTCCAAATTTTTCAGAGTGTCCAGAAAATCCGTAATTGTGCGGATCAGCACTGGGTTGATATGCGACTGAACTTGCGGGCTAAAATGCGTCATAACTGCGTCGATTATTTCGCCGTCAGACATGGCTAAGTCAAAATATCTTGACTGCACGACCAGTTTTTCGACGTAATTCTCCATTGAATGATCAGACTGCGGGTCGTACCTGCCCTGATAAAGCTTGATCTTTGCCTCACTGCCATAGGACTCACTTTCGCTACACTTATACAGTGACGTAAATTATTACCATTTAGGTTACGTATATAGCTGCTTTTGAATGACTATTAAGAATTGAGGAACTATGAATTTGTTGGATTGAATAGATATTCCAATTTCGAATATGGACCTTTGTATACAAACCGCTAACTGACCATAATATACTCTTTAATTTGTGTGGTATACTATCTACTCACTTATATTTATTCTTTGTAACTGTTCCTGTCCCGTACTAACTTTCCATTGATAATTGGTTTATTAAAATTTGAATGCAGTCAATCTCCGGCAAAGAAGTCCGATAGTAAATAATTCATAAATTAACCGAGTAGTATTAAAGGTAGGAGGACGGAAACGTTACAAAGTGCAACTTTTTCAGTCTTTTGCATGTATCTCCAAAACCGTAGGGAAATCTGTTAAAGTTGATGGTGAATGTTTATTACAATCCGATCAAAAGGGGAAACTAGTCAGAATTTTCATATCCAGCCCCCGAGCGATGCTGCTTATGCAGAATACGTAAAGGCAAAATATATTGTAGATCCCAAAGCAATAGAATAAACTTTTTTCCAGTTTTATAAATGCACAAAACCCCGTACTCAATTCTGTTGCACATGAAAATGTGTCTGATTTACGCATTTGTACCCACTTATAAAGAAAAATAGACATCGCAGCGCATGCCGGACGAAGCTAGAATTTAATAAAAAAATATTTGGCAATCAACAATTATTTCTAGTTCGTTAATTATTTTATTGAAAATGTACGATAAAGTCTATCGCAATTGCTTTCTGGAATATTTTATAACGATTCTGAGAAAAGACCCTCGTAATATACTGAAGTGCCAAAGGTCATGGGATGCCTCATAATATTGAGGGAGAATCAGTTTTCCCGGAGAACTGCAGCAACCATATGTAGCCATCGGAAGTTCTCTGAAGAAATATTTATCCATGCTTCATCTTTCCATAAATGTGAAATTGTTGTCGGTGCAAGACGTTTTGCATGAACTAAACTTTTGATAATATTTCTTAAGATGTTGTAAGTGTTTTCCTAAGTACCTATTTCAGTTGACCGAATAACAGTTCTTCCCACTTTAATCCACCACCCTCGTTATTCATCACATATCATTCATTAAATTTATTTGATTATAACAACCAATTCAAGTAAGGGGATTATTATAAAATAGGCCTAACGCTGTTATTACGATGAAGTCATTTATTATGAAACATGTGGTTACTATATAGTTTAATACTTTTTCTTGTTCTCTTTTGCTACAATCTGGTTTTGTGTATTATTTGTGTTTTTACATGATCTATATCTGTTAATCCTATTCCTGACTTTTCAACATGGTATTCTATGAATGAAGATATTAATTTTTCATTCAACACAATCCACTTTGTATGAATGACCTTACACACATTGTTTATACCTACCGTCTATACACCCAGGTACCGAGACAAATTGTTGCTAGCGCGTGCGGAAGAATAGATGTTCCGGATCAGTTAACTTTTGCACTAGCACGGGAGTCACTGCAACGGCACGTCACAAGAATGAACCCGTCGGCCAGAGTGCGGACAGATTCGACGTGACAGCGGCGAATATTCAATTGGCGACCGATTTTAGCGCCACCTACATCCGGTTCATTTGTCGAGACTGCTGTGACGTGTGACGCGTCATCGCAGTCGTCACGCTACTAATTAGCAGCCGTGATATGAACGAAGCGTGCGGTCAAAACTGTTCGCAGCAACCACAGAGGCGGACGGCCCATTAATTATTAGAACTGGTCCGCTGGCAGGTAGCGGCTTAGCTATATAGGGATTACAGGCGACAAGCCAGCAGGTTTTGGCATGGCTGCACGCTGGGATTTGCCGGGCCGGGGGGATTGCTCCGGGCCCGGCCGCTGTGATGTCATCTGCCACGTCATCGGAGCTAATAATTTGCCCTTCTGCTAACGGAGACTATGATAATAAGTAACTGAATTTGCAGCGGTGTTTGACAGAGATATTTGGCGTGTTTGGCACGCGGTCGTGTGTGACGAACGTCTGATAAATTACTGCTTCAGTCATTAATCTGGGCAACGTTATACACAGATATCCAGGCTGCATGCTCTTAGCTGATACTGCTTCCAGAAGTCTAAAGAAACCAAATGACAAATACGAGTATTCAGTTTTCCACGCGAAATTAGTTCTTTTTGGCATTTTGCGGGACCCAGGAGCAAAGTGATTAAAATTACGCATATTGACTTGCGACAGTCTGAAAAAGTTCATGCTTCTTTATTTCACTATCGGATTCATATAATGATGCCCTCCACATATAGGAAGCAGCGAATGAATGTTCCAAAATTAACCATATCAAGAACAATCATGGAAAAAGAAAACGTGCATGGTGGGTGAACGGTTAACTTTATGGCCTCACTTCCGGAATGGCGCGGTCTCGAATCCCCGTCCGGGCATCCACATTTGGTGTTTCAATAGTTTCCCCAAATGACTCCAGGTGAATTCCGGGATGCTTCCTTCAAAAGGCCACGGCCTAAATCCTTCCCATTCCTTGTTCCCAGTCCCATCCCGCCTCTAATGACTTCGACATCGACGAGGCGTAAAGCCATGAGTAAAAAAAAAAGAAAAAAAAAAGAAAGAAAGAAAAACTGGATTTGCGTCATGTAGCGCTAAGGCTTTGTGTTGGTAATAATGTCTTTAAAACAAAACAAAAAACGTGTGGTATTTTACTAACATTAATTCTGGAAACAATAATGAAGATTGTGGTCAATCATTTCATTAATTTATTTCATCGAAAATTCTTTCCTGCAGCGAATTATTACTACAGCATTTGGTATCTTCATGATAAATGAACAGCTTTCTAATCCCGAAATTAAGGAACGTATGCCGTTACATGATGTCGTTGTATGGTCATGGTACCGAATCCCATAATAAATAAATTAATAGTAAGTCACATTGAATATAGCCACAGAGCGTTTGGTTCATAGACGTTGAAAGACATCTTCTATAAGTGGACACCGCCAAGAAAACGTCCAGGAGAGAGAGAGCGTTAATATGAAATTTGAACATAGCAGAACTGCCAATAAAATTCAAGCTAAGAATAGATTAGACTTATAGAAAGAAGGAATAACTCTGAAATACGAATGAGGGAATACTCGGAAAAAAGTTAAAGCCCAAAGAACAGAGCAATCAGAATAACGTGGTCCATATCTATCAGAAATGAAGGTGATAAGGGTGTCTTTTCCTGCGAAATTCCCATTTAACGGTCGACAAAACTCTAGGCGAGTATTGTCATGAACACAGTTTGGCAGGGAAACCTACCCAAGATTGATTTAAAGGTCGACAGAATAGTTCAAAATGCGACATTACTTACGAAAATGTTTCACGCAGCCACCTCATACCAATCTTGGCCACCCAGAACTGATAACTAACAGTAGGAATACGAGTACGTGCAATCTCGGACTAAGCAGAGCCGTCAGTCAGCGGTTTAAACATCCATAAGTCAAATCCATTCGGGAAACATCAGGCGTCGGGTGGGTCGAATGGCGTTCCTGCTCGAGGTAGATGGCTCATTAGCGGAGGTAGGCTATGGATATCCCTCGGACAGTGGAGAGTAACTACGAGAACACAGCTGATACAAGGATCCGGTTTATTAGACTCGGTCTC
Organism: Vandiemenella viatica; assembly: GCA_031002005.1. NCBI lineage: Eukaryota > Metazoa > Arthropoda > Insecta > Orthoptera > Morabidae > Vandiemenella > Vandiemenella viatica. Next base: position 10,029 of record JARYHS010003318.1, read on the forward strand.
ACAATACACAATAACAGATAGCAGAGTGATGTTGCCTCGAAGGTCAGGAATGAAGAGAGCTCCGTGTGCTGTGTGCTGCCCCTAAGTAGCCTCTTGTAGTCACTGCAGTCACTGTGGCGCTGGCATCCTATTCACTGAGTCTAGTAGGTAGCCTCATACACCACACGCAACATATATTTAATGGCAATCGAAAGAAATGAGGAACAATCGTTTGCAAATTTTGAATTTTGGTTGTAGGGAAAAGACAGTAGGAGGTAATGAGGAAGTTAGGAGAGCAGAGAAATGTAATAAGGATAGTGGATAACGTTATGTACCACATAGAAAATGTTTACCAAAAGAGGGTCATGGAAGTAAAAATTAAAAAGAAAAAAAGGAGTAATAAAAAGTATGGATTTTTATCAGACATCAAACAAAAAAAATTAAAGACGATTCTCATGACAACAATAAATGCCTTTGAAGACAAAGTCGCTAAATAATGGGTTGATGCAGTGTTCTTACATTTCATATAGCTGACGTTTATATCTTTACACCTGACTCATCTTTATGCGGTGTTTCATGTTACACTCTCTGCGCCAAACATTGCTAAATTCCATAAATAATTTCATTATTTTACACATTGTTTAGCTCTATTCATGAATGAAAAGTATCATCGTCCATTGTCATCCATGTAATTTTACTTCATATCACCAGATAAATAGATATTTTCCAGAATAATATGATTACAGTTGAACGTAGTAATTCTCAAAGGAATAATTCAAAATAAATTGGAAACTTAGGGGGCATCCATAAATTACGAGAGGTGAAATAGGGGTGGGGGGGGGGGGGGGTCCGGCGAAATCTCACCAGATCTCACCAAGGGGAGGGGGGGGGGTCTACGGAAATCTACACAAATTGCGGCAAAGTCGATTTTAGGAGGGTATTTCGCCAAAAAAGTTAGGGTGTGACCTAAAAAAAAAGGTCTACAAAAGTTTCCAGGGCGATTTCTAGGGGGGGTTCTCACGGACCAGATCTCACCAGAGGGAGGGGGGGCGGGATCCGGCCAGATCTCACGAAATCTCACCAGGGGGGAGGGGGGTCCAGAAATCCGGAAAAACACCTCACGTAATTTGTGGATGCCCCCTTAGTAGCTTGATTGGATGTGCATGAAAAACCTTGCAACGTTCATGGAAATTGTTTCATTATTTCTAAAAGCTTTTTTTTTTTGTGATGAGCAACTTATCTTCGTACGTAACCAACTGAAATCGATATATGAGATATCATTTTAAAGAATAATGTCTTCGCTTTGGTAACATAATAAGTTAAGAATTTAAAAAAAAGTTGGAATTTACAAAGCGAATGTAGCATCATTTTCTTCCTTTTTTTTTTTTTGCGCCGAGCAACAAATCAGATATCATTTTGAAGTTTAAGGTCACTGCTTTGGTATAATCATCAATTAAGAAAGAAATTTATGAGAAGTCAACCTGTGAAGGACAAAAGTAGTAGCTAACTATCAAGGTAACGCGTATGAGACAGTGCAATCGTTAGGCTTCGCTGCTATAGATAAGGAGTGTTCTCGATATCACTGGATAGCAGCACTATGTATCCCAGAGATATCGGTAATCTGTGTGGGTTTTCTACAGTAAGGAACGTTTCGGATATTCTTTTTCATGGTTTTGCTAATTCAGTGTGTGTTTTCTACAGTAGAAACCTGTTCTATTAAGGAAACATTTGTGTTTTGCTGTACAATATCTATGTAAACATGACCGCTAGATAGCAGCACCATATATCAGAGAGATATGAATATACTGTGTATGTTTTGTTCACGTTAGTTGAGCCCCAATTAGCTGTTAGTTGTAATTTATTTGCGACATTTTCGCACAGATCATCAAAAGATTTACTCTATCAAATCAACATAACCGCTTGTTTAATGTATTTTCTATCAATTTGACAGATCTATACGTGTTTTGCAGCCATTATGTATAGTACGTAACCTCCGTGCCGTACTAAGTGCGTCCACTGGTTGAGCTAGAAGCCTCTTCTTCCCTGTCGTTCCCGTGGACACTCTCAGATTTATGGCCCAATTACCAACAGGATTATCTTGGCGCAGGATCACGCTCCCCGCCTCATTTATTCCCCCGGAACTGATATCACTGGCAAAATACACCGCTGCCATTTAACGGCAAAAATAAATTGCACATTATATCTCCGATCGTGGTGACAAATCAAAATATAATAGCGTTTGCTCCCTTGCCGAATTTAAAGAAATAATCCGAGCGAACTTTTTTGCGAGTCAGGGGATTATCCAAAAAATAAAAAAGAGACACGTTGGGAAATAAAATAAGATTTAGAGTGACTTACGATTAGCGTTGTTATGGCAAGCAGATTATACACGCATAGTTTACGTGGTATCGGGTAAGGCAAATTGCGCGAAAATCTAACGTGTGAAATTAAATTGGGAACGTGTGAGTAATAGCCTGGTGAGTCCACGTCACTTATTGTTCTGCCTCTATGCATTAGTACTGCGAGAAGGCAAAACATTAACGGAAAAAACAAAATACCCATCCAACGGTACACAGAAAGTATTCATAGGAAACTATAATTTTAGGCCATATAAGCGAAGAAAATTCGTTTTTATCTTTCATCCGAAGATATTTTTTCTACGAGTAGACCTGGCAGTTTGTGGCACAAAATCACCAAGGAGCGAAATTGTAAAAGCGATTGGTTAATATCTGTATGTATGTATAAACATATTTTCTTATTGCTTTACGCCTTCACGCCTCATCGACTACGAGGTCATTGGAGGCTGAACTGGACTGGGGAGAAGGAACGGTAAGGAATTCGGCAATAGTCTTTTGATGAAAGCAACCTGGCATTCGCCTGCAGTGATTTGAGGAAACCATGTAAAACAAAGTTTAAATTTTATTTGAAGTAATATTGTTTTATTTTGTTAAAATTAAAAATATGGTTTTTAAGGGATGAAATAATTCTTTCCGATTGTTGGCGAAGTTATTTATTAATTTTTTGATGTTCTAATTGTTTTTTTATACAGAGCTATGACTTGGGGTCTCGTTCCCGAAATGACTTATTGTTTATAATAATAAATTGAACATTCTTAATGAATTTGGTGTTGAACTAAAATTATTGACTATAATTAGATCCACACTGACAAACACAAAATCAGAAGTTAAGTTTTTAGGATGTCTGTCAGATTCTTTTGAAGTCACAACTGGAATCGGGCAAAGTGACGGTTTATCTCCACTACTTTTTAACTGTTTTCTCGAAAAGATCATTCGGACCTGGCGATTGAAATTAAAGGAAACTGACTACAGCCCATCAAGAATAGGAACTAAGTTTAAAGGGATCACAATAGACACGCTAACTTTCTGCCGATGACATCACTACCCTATCAGATGACATAGAAATTGCTTGGATCCAAATTAATTTGATGAAGGAAATTGCTGATCAATCCGATTTACAGATATCTTATGAGAAACTAACATCAAAGATGATCCACCAAAACTTCAAACCAAATACGGGGACATTAATCGAGTGGAAAAATTTGAGTACCTTGGTGAGATCATCATGAGAAACAGATTAGACAAAAAACTATTCGGGAAATGATTCGCAAACTAGAAATATCCTACCAAACTTCGCGAGAGGTCTACATACGACATTATGAAACAGTTCTGAAACCAGTAGTTTTGTATGCAGCTGAAACCTTCTGCCGAAAATGACTCTTGAGAGAATTGGAGAAAAAAAAGAGAGAGATTATTAGATGAATTCTGGGTTCCAACTTCAAGAATGGCGTCCATTAAAAGAGATCAAACAAAAGAAGTCTACAGCTAAATAGAGAAAATCACCGAAACAATCCGCAAAAGACGTGCACGATTCTATGTCCACCTCAAACGGATGGAGGTGAACAGACTAAAAATAAAAAATATTTGATTCAGGACCCAAACTTGTAATGCCCTGGTTCGTAAATATTAAAGAAGACCTACATTTGATGGGGCTAGAACCAGAAGATGCGTTTAACAGAGATCTTTTTCGGAAGAAATTAATAACAAATGGGAGAAGCCGACACGAACACACCAAAAGGAGACGCGGTACACTCTGGACAGAGGAGCGCAAACAGGCACACTCAAAATGAATGAAGGACTTCTGGGTCCAAAAGAAGAAGAAACTCGCTTCCAAATGCACAAAGGCTTAACGTGGTCCTAGTTGGCCCCAACAAAAATAATAATAACAATTTTGCAGTATGCATTGTTTATCAAAAGAAAACAATTCGGTCACCTTATTGCCTGCCTGCGCAAACTTCACACCTTTACGATCTCCTGGCGGAGCTATAAATAGTAACAACAAGATAAACGGATAGTTATATATATATAGTCATTTCATTCATCCCCCTTATTGGGGGGGGGGGGGGAGACAGGCTGGCAACACACATCTCTTGCTCTTCAGCCAAATAATAATATATTTTACATTGGATTTTCATACGGGAATGTTTACACTTTTATAAAAATAATACAGTAGATTTGCAGTAAGATATTACATGATCAGAGTTGTAGTTTTGTACAATATTTCGTTTGCTTTTCTTGCAGATTTGTGGCTAGTAGTCGGCGATTTTGATGTCATTCACAGAGTGGGGTAAATTTTTGTTCTCTTCTCTTGTTGAGGTACGGTAGGTGGTCGGTCTCTGTGCTGGGTTATAAAAAGGATATTTTGGAGGTGCAGAGTTGGTGGGATTTGTTTGTAACAGGAGGGGAGGTGAAGTGGTTCTTTAAGTAGGCGGTGAGTTATAGGATTTTTGTTTAGAAGGCTACTGATAGCATATTTTAGCACGAGAGATTCTATGTGGATCAGTATGTGAGGAAAACGCATTCTGGTATACAGCTGTTTGGTAGGAGAAGGTAGTCTTATTCGGTAGGCGATTCGGAGAGCGTGGCGTTCTATTATTTGGAGTCTATTGTAGAAGTGATCAGGGGCAGAGAGCCATGATAGGTGACCATTAGTTAGGATGGGGCGGAGAAATGCTTTGTATGTATTTATGATGACCTTGCTATGTAGTCCCCAGGATGTTCCAGTAAGTAATTTTAAAAGGATTGGGCGGGTTTGGGCTTTGGAGTTGTTGGTTCTAAGATGAGGTGTCCATGTAAGATGTCGGTCGAGGGTGATTCCTAGGTATATAACTGTGGGCTGTATTTGGATGGGATGATAAGATATGGTTATGTTAAAATCGGCGAGCCTGTATGTTTCCCTAGTTTTTCCAAAAATAATGGCTTGTGTTTTATTGGGATTAATTATTAGTCGCTAGCGGTTGCACCATTTGACGAAGCAGTCTAGTATGATCTGTAGGGCTTTCTCCGACTGTTGAAGGGTTTTATGAACGGCGAGGTAGGCGGTGTCATCAGCGTACTTAAGGATATATGTAGGTGGGGCGGGAATGGGTATGTTGGTTAAGTACATGATGTATAAGAGGGGCGACAGGACAGACCCTTGGGGGACACCTGCGGTCATAGTGAAAATGCGCGAGAAAATGTTGTTTATGGAAACGAAAGAGGTACGGTTGGTGAGGAAGGAAGCTATTTTTCGAATGTAGGTGATAGGAAGGGCGAAGGTTTGCAATTTGAAAATGTGGCCGGCATGCCATTCTAGATCAAAAGCTTTTTCAATATCTAACAGGATAAGTATTGCTGATCTGTGGGTGGTCAGAAGGTGCATAAGTCTGAGGAGTCGATCTTGGGTCGATAGTTTTGGACGGAAGCCGCACTGGGCCGGGGATAGAAGAGAGTGCTGTGATAGATGTTTGTGGATACGTCATGATAGTATTGTTTTTCAAGTATTTTACTGAAGACAGAGATGAGGCTGATGGGGCGGTATGAGTTCGGATCTGATGTGGGTTTGTTAAGTTTGGGGAACATAAGGATATTTGAAGATTTCCATTTTGGGCGATAGATGCCAGAGTATAGTACGTTTGTATATAGATGAGCTAGAAGTTGATGGAAAGAGCGAGGTGCTTCTTTGATGTGCCGATATGTGATTGAATCGGGGCCCGGGGCAGTATTTTTCTTGGTGCTGAGGACGGATAAGATGTCATTAGCTGTGATAGGGGTGTTAAGTCCAGTACGGCTGACGGTTTTAATATAGTTGAAGTCGGGTAGAAGGGGAGGTGATGTAGGGTTGGCACGCTGTTCGATGATAGGGGAGTCTGTGTAGTCGAATTTGGGGTCGTTTGGGACAGTGTGGATGGTTTCAAGTAGGTTGGCGAAGAGGTTGGCTTTTTGAGTGTTGTCGGAGACAGGAAGGTTGTTGTGGAGGAGGGGGGTAGTTGACCGAGCGTGGTGGTGTAACGGATAGCGTTCTGGCCTCGCATTCGGGAGGACGGCGGTTCGAATCCCCGTCCGAGCATCCAGATTTGGGTTTTCCATGGTTTCCCCAAATCACTCCAGGTGAATGCCGGGATGCTTCCTTTAAAAGGCCATGGCCGAATTCCTTCCCATTCCTTGCCCCCATCCTTTCCCGTCTCTAAAGACCACGTTGTTAAAAAGGGACGTTAAACTGTTGAAAAAAAAAGAGGGTAGTTGGGGGTGGGTTAAGTGGCGGAAGGTGGACCAGTATTGGGAGGAGTTTTGCGAATATTTTTGGCCTCGCTGGTTGCAGGTGACCCTCCATGTGCGTCTTTTCTGAGCGCGATATAGTTGCGGACTGTTCGCTGGAGTTGTCGGTGGAGGGTGAGTAGCTGACGGTCATGGGTTCTTAGGTGGATGTGGAAGAGGTGACGAAAGATATGAAGGAGTTGAAGGGCTCGTCAGGGTAGTGATGGTTTGTGAGGGGTGATAGGAATCAAGGGGATATGAGCGGCAGTAGCGTCTGTGATTGTACATTGGAGGTATTCGGCGGTTCTAAGTAGGCTGTCTGCGTCTATGACATTTGGGTTGTCTGTCGCTATCTGGTCGTCTATGTATTTCCTGTAGTCTTTCCAGTTGGTTATATTGTAGTTTTGAATGTATCTATGGGGTGTGAGGTTGGGTGGGTGCGGGGTGTGGGGGGGCATTATACTGGATGGAACGCATAATGGGGAGTTGATCACTGCCGATTGGATCGAGGACATGAAGGTTGGCGCAGGTTAGTATATTGGGAGAAGCTTTAACTATGTCAGGGGGTTGTGTTTGATTCGGGGCGTGTGGGTAATGGTATGTTAATGATGTCACCTCTCATGGCGGTTAGGATGTTATGAAACTAATGAAGTTCTTGCTGGGTGCGGCTATGGATATTGATATCTGCCATGACGATGTATGAGCAGTAATGTTTATCTATATATGATATAAAATTTAAAGGGAGAGGAACACCGGGTCGAATGTATATGGTGACAAGGGTGACTGTAAGAGATTTCAGAAAGACTGTGGCTATGATATGCTCAGATGGATGGTTGAGTGGTGGATGTATTTTGATGGGGATATGATGCATAGAGCCAATGGCCACACCCCCGCGCGCCTTAGGTGCTGGATTGTCGGTTCGGGTGAGCTGGTAGGGTGACATACGGATGTGATGGTGGGGTTGGAGGAAGGTTTCATTGAACATAAAGCAATGGATGTCGTGAGTATTGAGGGTATGCAGGAGGAGGTTTTTGTTGGTTGGGAGTGATCGGATGTTATTGAAAAGTATACTGTGGGAAAGTGGCATATTAGGGATAGTTCTAGTTGTGGAGTTGGTGGGTTTAGACGAGGGTTTGGGGGGGGGGGGAGAAATTGGAAGTGGGCGTTATTGTGAGAGCAGGTGGCGTTTATTTGTATCCCAAAGACTGCTTTTGCTGCAATTGAAATTTGCGCCAGGGTGTATTCACGGGAGAAGGGATTAAGGTTTTGTAATGTGGTTGTCATGAATCTTATGATATCTTCTATGGTCGGTGGAGTACGGATGGAGTTGGTGGGTGGTGTGGGAGGATCAATGGGTCGGAGGGATACTGTGAGTTCTGCTTTGGTAGACGCTGGCTTTGATTTGAATTTAATGGAATAGGTAGGATGGTTTTGGTCACAAGTATTGCAGGTGGGAGTTTTCTGAATGTTTGGGCAAGCTTTTAAGAAGTGGTTTCTTTGCAGTGTGGACAGATAGGGATTTTCTTGCAGTTTACCGTGACGTGGTCATTGTATTGTAGACTGCGTGCACACCGTGTGGGTTGGGGGGAAGGGTTTTTTGATGGTTCCACTCTATGTTTTTCATGGTAGATTATGGCTCCATTGCTAAGCAGTTGATCAATTGTTGATGCGTCTTCAGTTAGTACTCTGATCATGTAAGTGGGATCTAAGTTGTTTTTGATTCGGAGGGCTTTTCGAACATGTAATTCGTCGTTCGAGTTGAGTTTGGCGACTACCTCTTCTTCAGATATTGTTGGGTCTATTCCACGGATGACGGCTGTGAGTGTAGGAGGTCTTTTAGGTGGGGTTGGTTGTTTTGGTGGAGATGAAGTGACTGTTGTTAAGGTGGCGTTGTCGCCAAATGAAGGTAGTCCAATTTTGTTTTTAATTAATTTGGGGAAGTCTGGTTCGTTGCTCTTGATCATCATACCGTTTTTAGTGGGGATAAGTTAATGGATAGATATATTGGGTATATGTCGTATATGTCGTTTGATGAATTTGGTTAGGGTTTTACTGTTCATATATTCAGGGAAGGTCCCTTTCAGTAGTTATGTATGAATTGTCTCTGACCAGGATAGTGGTCATGATGAAGTGTCCATAATTTCGCATGCGGTTGTTGCACTATTGGATAAGGAGGTTTATGGTGATGGTAATGAGCAACTTTTGTTCTGGTCGTAGGGTTTTGCATTATTTCTGGCAGTTTGAAGATAGCTGGTGCCACGTGGTGGTTTCTGAACTATCTGTGGAAAATTTGGATGAATGCCTTCAGATGCAGCGGGACGGATGATTGATGAGGAGGTGGTGGTGGTGGTGCTGATGGTGGTTGTAGTCATAACTGAAGATTTAGCCATGGTGTAGAAGTGGGGGCTAGTAATCACAGTGGGTGGAATGATGGTAGGGTTGGTTTCTGAAAGGTCCATAACGTTACCACTTACCGTATATTGGTGTGTCCGGTGGATGTGCAGCAGTTGGAGAGCAGGCGAAATCCGAGGTCAGGCAGAGTCCGTGGGCAGGCGGTGTCCGTCGGTAGGTGAAATCCATTGGCCGGCAGGAGGCAAATTCTGCCTCTGACATATAAAACTCACAACGGAAAACCTAGTCTTTTTCCGCGACGTTTCACAATACGTAATACACTTATTGTTCTAGATAACAATCTGACAACAACGAATGTGACACAACAATTGCGAATAAACAATGAATTCTCTCAACAATTTCAACAACGATGCGCTTATATGGGAATTCACGATGCACAACGAACGTATCAACGTTGACCCTGTCGTATATATGAATAGACAAACATAAATATTTATTGTCATTTCATTGATAGATTTTTTTTTTTTTTTTTTTTTTTTTTTTTTTTTTTTTTTTTTTTTTTTTTTTTTTTTTTACATTTCATTCCTCCCAGCTGAAGGCCTGAAGGCTGGGAGGCGGGCTGCTGGAGAGGCACAGGAGACTCTTTTCATCCAAACTACACTACGGGGTGGGAGGGGGGATGGAAGGTAGGCCGTGGCCTTGGAGGGAACCATCCCAGCATTC
>JARYHS010003319.1:0-33360 GCA_031002005.1 Vandiemenella viatica
CCTATTTCGCATAGACAAATTAACACTGTCGCTCTTGGTGTAGAGAAATTCCTCTGTGTTCCTTTGATGTGGACGCGCCTTAATAACGAAACTTAACAAAACGCCAGATTATTTGCCGCTTCGTTGCTAAGAATGGAAGAAGCTGAGTTAAATTGACCCGAGGTTTTTTCGCGCACAGCTCGAGGCTGTGTTATGACTTACGGCGCTCCTCTTCTCTTGGTGTTGTTATTGCTTGGCAGCTGGCTCTGGGTTGACCTCGGGCCTCCCCAGATGTCTGCAAGCCCGTCCGTAATTAATGCCGACTCTCATTGTCCTCTGTGTCACTGCGACTTTCGGGTTTTACCGACAGTCCTGTTAAGCGACTCCGTTTTCAGAATGCAGACATCCGGGAGTTCTCGACAGGAGTGAAGAATGGTAATGAAGGCGCAATCAAGCGAGGCTCGACTTATTCAAATGCGAGTCCTCTTGTGGTGACAACTTCCGCGAACCTTTCTCGCTCTCGTGGCCAAACGTTCTGTCAGAGTGACTGAGCACACGAAAAGAAACTGCTGGCAAAAGATAGTCCCATGTCACTGCTGCTTCTGACGACATCAACTCGGCTAATTACTTCACTGATCTAACAGTTGATGTTAGCCAACGCTTGAACTAAAATTCGAGAAGAGTTGTTGAAATTGCATTTTGTCTGTCAATACCGGTTTTATATGGTTTACGAAACCAATTAAAGTATTTCTTGATGGTTCCTTAATATGAGCCATGGCTCCAGTGGCGTAGCTAGATCAACAAGGGCCCCGGTGCAAAAAAATAAAAAAATAAAAAATAAAAAAAAATAAAAAAATTATTTTGGGCCTTCAGGCCAGATGGGCGACCATTGTTTTGCTTTTAAGGGCCCCCTGAGCTCTGAGGATGGGGCTCTTGAGTTGTGCTTAGGGGCCCCCTGAGCAGTGAGAGGGCCCTTAGTGAGGGGCTTCCTGTGTCTCAAGTGCCCCCTCAGAAGACTGTAGAGATAAAAAAAAAAGTCACCAGTTTGCCATGAAGGCTCTGGGCTTGGGGGCCCCCAGAGGTGCGCTTTGGGGCCGGGCCCCCAGAGGTAGGCTTGGAGGGCCCCCTGAGCGTAGGGGCCCCGGTGCACTGCACCGCCTAGCCCCATAGTAGCTACGCCCCTGCATGGCTCATTTCCTGCTGTTATATCATACGAATCCTTCGAAACTCCACTACCAATTCCTGGTTCTATTAATTTTGACACAGGTGAACCACAAAGTCCATAACCAGCACTATAACTGGGGTCTCTATATTATAAGATGAATAGAGTCGACGTAATTGAATATTTTGAATCATTAAATATATAGAGACTGATTCCGTTGAGCAAAGTGCAACTGATTCTTGCGATAATCAGAATGCTAGTGCTATATTAAAGATAAAATGAACTTTATTTATTTAAATCTTCTACGGCTGATGTGGTTTGACGTTACTTCTGGTGGCCTTGCGAAGATAATAGCAGCTTTGTGAGTTATTGATCTTAGAGTGCCCGTTTTGTCGTTTGAAGGCTGTTTTTTCCGTTGACGCAAGGACGAAATTAGAGTTTATTATGATGCTGACATACCATAGATACCACAGTCTTGAGGCAGATACTTCTTTTGTTTCTAAAAAATGACGTATGACGATTTTAGACACTTCGAGAATGTGCAGGCTTTTTTCTTTGTAGAGAAAATAATAACTATTGAAATGATCATAAATGAAGAATCAAGAACATTATTAGTCAGCAACTGTTCATGTTGTAAAAGTCGAAACAATGCTCACGATAAAAGAACGTTTTCACATACAAAAACTATAAAAGAGGAACCAAATTTAATAAATAAATGCACACAACTTACAAACCAAACGCTATTTAGAACGCTAGAACAAAAAACACAACACATTCGTATACACCATCATAGCAAATATAAAACTGAAAGTATAATTTAACATTGTTAATTATTATAGATATAATACTTCATAATAATAAGAACGTGCATTCTTGCAGCTGTCAATAAATAATATAAATACATGGCACGTTATAAGGGTTTCGGGGTTCCTACGGCTACTGTCGCTTCCCGCAGGATTCGTGGAGGTTGAGCTCCGCGCTCCGATCAAAACCTTTAAGACACTGGAAAGGATGTGAGGGGTCGGCGCCACGCTGGGGGCATTCTCTACCTTCCCACCGAGTTTCTTCCACGGTACTCACTGGATAGCAGGATCCTTGCGTCTGTGGAGCCGTTGTGGGAGTTGAATAAAAAATTTCAGATACATCGAGGATCAAACTTACGTCCTACTGGCCGTAGTCAGACTCTCTTGTTACCGAAAAAAACTCATACATTTCAGACAAAATGTTGGAATTATTTGCTTAACTTTTCGAATTTATAAATGTTTCGGCCTATCCTGGAACAATATGCAACTTACGTTCGCATGCGACTACCTAGACCCACTAATATTTTTTTTCTACGTTATTTGTGACTTCACATCCGAATTAATATTGTGAGTTTGATAAGCTTACATTAGGTTACTGTTAAACCGAATTACTATCATATTCCCATTTTGTGATTCGAGAAGACCATAAGGATTATCGACAAGAAAACTTCACACTTTTCAACTATCTCTTTGGCTTCGAAATCCCACCAAATTTTTCTATTCCGACTTAATATTATTAGTAAACGTCGATACATTTAACTTATGTATATTGTGTTAGGTTACTGTTAAATCGAGTTACCTACATATTCCTATTTTGCGATTGGAGAAAACCATAAAGATTATTGAACAAGAAAACCTCACACTTTCCAAAGGTCTCTTTGGTTTCTTGATCTGAAACTCACGATGAATTCAGTCTAACTGTTGCGGTGATATCAAATTTCGGTGAGATCATAGAAATCGCAGTGAGGCATATATCTATGATTTCTTTCGTATTGTGGGATATGAGTTGGCTGAACTGGAAGCATTGCTTACACGAGTTTTGTTCAAGTTCACTGGTAACTTTAATTTCCTCCAAATTTCAGAAGAAGCTTTACAGATTTTCATACAATTCGTTTGAGATAAACCGCTGCAATTGCCTCTAAGGATAAAGAAACGCATAACATACCGAATCTACTTACCACTACTTTAGCTTTGACCACAAAGAAAAAAATCTGTCAAAAATTTGTAAAGAAAATTGTAATTATTTATAAGTTTTTCTTCGTCTTCCTAAATTAAAAAAAAATATTTGCAAAGAGTGATGAAAGCACTCAGATCTTAAATAACAACAGCGTTTATTTTAACTAATGACAAAAAAATGAACCGCATTTTAATATCAACGTGGCTATAATTTAATGGATGAAATGTAAAGCTAAGTCCAAGTAATCTCAATTTAAACAACTGAAACAATTTGAGGTGCTTTAACACTATTACCATAAAACGCCTAATTTCTTCATCGGTAGCTGGAGATCCCATTGAGGAAATGTTTTAAACGTTGGCCCATCGAAAGGTTTCCATGTTTTGAGATAAGTTAGAGCTGTTGCTCAGGGAGAAGACAATGCTCCGGGGAAAGCCGCTCTCGCTGACTCATTACCTCCATTCTCCGTCTTTTGAAAGAGTTGAGGGATTACCTGCCCACCGACTGATCTGTGAGACGGTTAAACGTCCTTACTAATGGGCAGGCACGCTGGGAAGTTAGAGGCCAGTGTTTGTCTTTGTGACCGAATGTATAATCAAGACGATGTTTCCGACAGAGAAGTCCACTTAGCTGACAGTTGGAGATTCACTGGTAAAGTTCCACACATGCTCCATCTGGGTCGCTTGTCATACGCGGAGAGACCAGAAATTCGTCACGTTGAAGCGGAAGTACCACTCGTGAAACAGAATAAACAATTAGATCCTAAGTTGAGATGCTGACGACTGATACCTAGTAGTCACCCATAGCAACTTTGCAACCTTGCAACTGTGATACTACTGATGATAACAATCATAAAAATGTAGTACGTGCCACTAATAGACGGGATGTTACTTATCCTAAAATCAGTTGTACAGCTGACAAAATGGAAACTGTCGTATATATACGGGCATAAAGTCCAACTTACTGAAATTTGGCAGTAATAGTTACCGCTTTATGACGCGTCGATGTCGAGGACATAGCGCTATACTGAAATTCTAACTAAAAGTCATCAAGTTATGGGCATTTTTGCGTTACATACGTCAGACATTTTAAATCTGCTTATGAGAATGAAGTAACATGGGGCGTAACAGTAGGGAGGCAGGACGGCAAAAGCGGCAAAACGCCACGGTCTTGAGTCGTTAGTTCTTCTTTGTTTTTTTTTTTTTTTTTTCGTATTTCTTACAGATCTGGACATCTAAAGGTCCGTTCCTACGGCGCGTGGTAGGCAGGACGCGCCTTTCATCTTCTACCGCCTGGTGGTGGGTCGGTACGCGCCGTACCTGCTAGCTCATGCGGCCACCGAGGGACGCGCCGTAGGAACCCAGCCTAAGAGGTATACAACAAGAAAGTTTGCCCAAAATGTATTGGGGCCCCATTTTTTTTGCTTTGAACTTTACGCCTCGTCGACTTCGGAGTGATTAGTGGTACGAGAGGCGTGGGTACTAGGAATGGGAAGGAATTCAGCCATGGCCTTTTGAAGGAATTGTCCCAGTACTCACCTGGAAAACAGAAATCCGGATAGTGGGACAGGGATTCGAACCCATGCCTCCCAGGATGCCCTACTTGAGCGTTACCACTCACACATCGGACTCGGTATGGGAATTGCTCTCAGTTGTCCGATTCTGGTGCCAATTGATTGTAAATATTGAGCATGCTTCATGCTAAATGATTCACCCAGGAAGCTTCCTCTTTTTTGTTGAAGTACACTTAATGAACTTTGAATTTAATCATGTTAAAATCATAATAAAATTTACTTTACCCTCTAAGTGCATTCTGTACACGACTTAGAACTCAGCCGTGCTTCACGTATAAATGAACAATAATTTTGATCAGGTTTTGTTTAGCTGGGAATGAGAATATATGTATCAGCCTCTTCAAATTTTATTTGTATTGCTGTATAAATTAACAGATATGTAGAACAGCCTACTACAAACTGGATTCAAACTGTTTTTGAACACTTGCTACCATTAATATTATTTGTACGATGGTGGGTGTTGAACCAACTTTTTCTTTAATATGCATTCACCCGTATTGGTTCTTACATTTTTTATTTCTTTTTACTGCAGCTATACGTACATTGGTTGTACCAGTAGCTAATGTGCAGATAAGAACCTAAAAAGTACCGTCGTAACATTCCTTTGTATTTCTGTATATTATCAGGTATACATCTTTACCTCGTCTGTCGTAATATCTAAGACGATTTAATTAAATATGAAGCGATACTCTCTTAAACGAAAATTATTCTACTTCTAGAGCGCTTGATTTTATAAAATTCTTCAACGTTATTCAATATGTTTAATCGCTGTCCGGTAGGTTGCGGTTAAATTTATTTCGGATTTCATTCCGGGAGAACCTTAGGTCTATCACGCCGTCCACCCCTGTCGTGGTTGGATGGGCTAATATAATCCTACTGGGTAAATCAAAGCAGTTACACGAACAATCCGGACCATGGAGAGAACTAACGTACTTCACAAAGTAGAGTGAACACCAGTTAGGAGGCGTCCATTAATTACGTGAGGTTAAATAGGGGGGTGGAGGTTCACGTCAAAATCTCACGTCATCTTAGGGAGGGAGGGGGGAGGGGTCCGGAATTCCGGAAAAACACCTCATTAATGGAAGCCCTTAAA
The DNA here is from genome assembly GCA_031002005.1 of Vandiemenella viatica. Classification (NCBI taxonomy): domain Eukaryota; kingdom Metazoa; phylum Arthropoda; class Insecta; order Orthoptera; family Morabidae; genus Vandiemenella; species Vandiemenella viatica. Next base: position 5,785 of record JARYHS010003319.1, read on the forward strand.
GTATAAAAATTGGGAGGTACTACAAAGATTGTGATTACGTCTTTTTTCATCTAAATGTTAAGTGAAACAACAAATATTCTTTATTTATAAACGTTTCTCGGGAAACAACGCCGAGAAAAATATTCTTCATATGTTAACATTTTATTTAGGTACAGAAGAGAAACCGCTAAGTCATTAGCTCACTGCTACTACACGTATTTCATAGTAGGTTTATAGAAGTAAAAAAGCCCTGGCTCAACGGTTATGATGTGCCATTGTGCTCCTTTGTGCAGCTCACGGACATCTGAGACAATTCTCTTGTTATAACTCTGTTTGCCGCAACGGTGGTCCCTCCGAAATCCGTTCTCTCGCTTGGCGTTCCTGCTAAATAGCTAGATTCAACACATTCTTGCATTTCGAAGGTGGTCTGCATCATTTTTAATTGCGTTCCACTGGATCTGATTTCACTTTATACCGTGTACTTTGGTATTTTCACTTTCAAAGTGAGATTTTTTAAAATTTGCTTTTATTGGATAAACTGTTCGCCGTTCTATATTCTATACGAAATGATATTATTTTTCCTTGGTTTTGGCGATAAATGAGCGGTATAAGGTCTCTAAGGGAATAGGTTTGCATAGAATAACCATTTCGTTACCTGACTAATTACGTCCCTATTCCGTGTCATACGGGGGGGGGGGGGGCGTGGAAGATGCCCTTGACCCTTTCAAGCTTTCTACGTCGAACGGTTTTCATCTCCATTCACTAGCTGTTGCAAAGTGAACGGTTTCCATGTTGCTCCTTATTTATGGTTTGCCAACCAGTATCTAATTTGGAAAACGTATTCACGTTAAGGGGAAAAAATCCTATTCCACTGATCATTGCTCGGACATCTTAGGGATAAGTTTGTTGTTGAACGCCGTTGCCCTTGGTACTGTGCACTTTATGGACCAAATAGATTCAGCAGTTCTGCAGAACATGAATTCCAGCATTTCATTGTGACATTACTGGTGTGAATCTGATTTAAAGAATATTGCACTGATAGTAATTCTCACTGATAAGACTTTAGACAAGGCGTATATCGATTATGAGTCGTGGAAAGATATTGTTGTAAGAATTAGGAGTAGTGCATGGAAGGGAAAAGATGACCATGACCACAAGCTGGCACTCGATTTTAGACACAAGGGTGTGGGAAGATTTTCTTTCGTAGGTAACGCGGTCAAGGATTAGAATATGTTACGAAGAAAAATGATGAATAATTGAGCAAAAACGCTGAAAGAAATTAAAGTTGAAATTTGTAGAGGGTAAAAGTAGGCGGATATATGAAAGGGGAAAATGGTGTCTAGGGAAATTGCGACCGGAGCGTGCGTTCGTTAGCAATTAAATTAAATACAATTAAACCTCTCGACCACACTACATGTTCTGCTTACTCTGCAGTCGAGAATTCCCTTCTAGCACGCGAGTGGAGGCAGACCACCGACCCAGCTGTCCTCAATTAACGCCTATATCTGACTTTCTATTGCCTCTCCACACTACTGAGTAGCTCTTACGTCAACTAAAACAAAATACTTCGCTCGTGTAGTCTCAGACACAAAATTACGCATACTTTTACATGGATCTTATATATACATTTACGTCACAATCATCACTTATCGGGTATCGTTTCCAACGCCAATAGAAACAGGAAGCACTGCTTTTTTTTTTTTTTTTTTTACTTGTGGTTTTACGCCTCGTCGACGTCGAGGTCATTAGAGGCAGGATGTGAGTGGGGACAAGGAACGGTAAGGGATTCAGACATGGCCTTTTTTAAGGAAGCATCCCGGCATTCGCTGGAATGATTTGGGGAAACCATGGAAAACCTAAATCTGGATGCCCGGAAGGGGATTCGAACCGCCTTCCTCCCGAATACGAGGCCAGAGCGCTAACCGTTCACCCACCAAGCTCGGATTACTAGTGGAGTGACAGGTCCGATACGAGGATGTCGTATTGGTACCTTGTATGCAGACACGGAGGTCCGCTTGCGCACTGTGAGGTCAACGCCCATGGCGAGGCAGTCACCGGGACACCCACACCAAGTCAGGCCGGCACAATGCGTGAGTGGTAACACTTTCTCCGGCTCTCTCGTTTTCCCCGAGCCTATCGCGGGAGAATCCTCTGACAGTGATTGACTAATGGCCGACGAATTTCGTCCATCCTAGGTCACACGGTATTTCCAGACAATATTCTCTTGCTCACTGTTCCCCGAGTTTCACTACGCATGTGTGTGGCATTTAGCAACCAGGAAATCCAAGATTTTTGTTTCCTTTGCAAAAATCCTTTTCCTGTTTGTCTATCATGTTGTTTTTTTTCAATTCTTGGCTACCTACAATGTTAAGGATACTGGATTTTTAAAATAAATCACAGTTTCTTGATATTTTTAGTCATACTCCCACGATTGTGTTACTTGACATGTCTAACTGGGAATCACTAATCTCAGTTGCTTTTCCTCTTAAGTGTAATTATCTTCCACTACATGTCACTGAGATCTGAGCCAACGAGGCAGCAGCAAATAAGGTAAGGTGGCTTCCCACTACGCGGGTATTTGCTGGCCAGTCCGGTCCAGTAATCAACAGCGGACCGTGGGAAGAGTCCGTCTCCCAGTCGGTAAACATCAAAGGCCCGGGTAGCTGAAACGACACTAAGCAACGTGGTGGGGAGGTAGCTGCGAGCTGGCGATGGTTAGGCCGCGTTTACACGATGCGAGTTGACTGGAACGACAGTTGGCGGGACCGTCGGTGGTGGGGGTAAGAGAGTGGGCTAGCATGCTAGTAATAATTAGAAGACAGTGCACTGTCCAATGTGAGGACAGTTCTCTACTGCTACATTGTGATCTTATTGAAAATATCATGTCTATATTACAGAAAGGAATTAACATCGTAGCTAACTTGTTGATTTTAATGTTGAATGATATAAAGAATAATAAAATAAAAAGTAGAAAAAACGTTAAAAAAGTGGATATTAAAAAGAAATGCTTTAGATTTCTCAGCGCCTTTGTAAACAAATAAAGTTGCTAGTGAAAATATAGAGTTGCATCATTTAAAACTAACTGTATCTCAATTTGAAGAGCTATTGCGAAATATTTTTTTTCGATACATAAAAAATGACACCGCTATGAAGCAATTTTTTGATTGCAAAATCCTTGTTCTTATAATTTTTATTCTTAAAATTCCACGGAATTTCCTCACTTTCATGCAGTTCTAAAGATTTTAATGCCTATTTTTCACTCCACTTATGCGACTTGTTAGTTGTCGCCATCTTGATTGTTGAACTCGCACGCCAAAGGTTGGTCGTGAACCGAGTCCAATATCCTCAGTCAGCTGTCTGTCTTGTACCTGTTCACACGAGAATAGTGGACTATCTAGTGATGCGCGCGCAGCCAGACAGTACACTCGTTTCAGTCAACTCGCATCGTGTAAATGGGGCTTTAGCCTGTGGCGCGCCCTGATTCCTACAATTGGGCTGCATGGCAAAACCTGCAAGAACCACGGGCCGTGACAAGCTAGCTTTACAGAGACGTGTTAAATTTCGACAGAGTTTGTAGAACATAGCTGACAAGAAACGGGTATGAAATCAAACTTGGCCTAAGTTAAAGAAGCATATCGGTGTTTGCTTCCAATGATGTTGGGTAATTTTATATAAATGAAACCTGTTTGTTTGCTTTTTGGTACTTATCCATCTGAAAAGTTCAAACGTTACCGCTGTCTCTTCATTTTAGGATTTAGTCTGTACTATTTATTTACTTTCAACCTAAGACCCATACTGAGAAGTGACATCTAGCTTGCGGAAGCAACCTAGGTTGACTAAAAAGTTTTCCTTTTTAAGAATCACATCGTGAACGAATTCTCGATTTCCATTCATAACCACTCACTGATTTATTTTTTATACAGGCTAAGTTGCATTTTTAAGTTGAGTTTATTTCTGGGTAAAAAATGTTAATCAGGAATTTTGAAATATATATGATATAGGTTTTTATCGTCTTGAAAGAAAACCATTAAATTTGCTATGTGTATCAGTTGTTACTTTTGTTTCGTCATACGATGAAGATGCTATGGTTCCTCACAAATTATTCCAATGTCCTTAACGTTAAATATTATGGATATCTTTTAATTTAACGCGGACGAAAGATAATCTGGTTTGATTTTGTGCTTGGATCAAAGAGCGTTCTGGTGGCTCAGTGGTTAAAGCGTATAACGTTCCTCTTTCGAATCCCGGTCACGGATCGGATTTTCAAATTCTGTTAACCCAGTCCTCACCACTAGCACAGCTTGCTGTGTAATGTGAAGTACACCAGAACGCTTCCATGGCTCAACATTCACGTAAGCTGTAGCTTAGTTAGCCATTAAAAGAATCGCATTGCGAAGTGAATCGAAAACTCTTGTTACTGGCAACCTAATAGTCCTTGTCCAACAATGCTGTACAATGATTTGAATTTTTCTTTACTGGATCGAAGATTAAATATGTTGTAATCACATTTTAATTCTTCTATCATAAATAATGGATACTTCACAATTGGTGTAACAACTAAGAGAAAGTGAACAGCAAAAATTGTAAATTCATTTTTCATCAGCTGTATACGAATGACAAAAGCAATCGCAGGTCTGTGAATCATGTCTTTAACCAGAATAAGACTTGATGGAGACAATTAATTATAATATTGTCATACGCGTTGTAATTTAAAATTAATACCCCAGCATTCAGTATTGGAGTGTTGTACACGGTGAACAATACACAGTATGTTATGGCATAGTGTCTATGATCTGACTTCTCAGAGATCTGATGTTTGTAGACTCCTAACATAACTGATTGGTCCAACAAGTGACGAAACGGTCTCTCCCACAATTGTTATTCTGGTACGTCAGTGGGAAACAGTGCGGTCTTGGAATATCCCTAGACACTGTAAGAATATCTTTCCTATGGCTGCATCGCTGAATTAGAATTATTGGAGTTTCCTTTCGCCAGGTAGCAGAGCATATAGATTAAAACAGCTTATTTCGCAGTGGCATTGTAATAAGGGAATTAACGCGTGGTCTTGTTTCCGTAGGTTGGTTGGATTCCCTGGTAGGAGATTTACTATGCCTCCTTACATAGGTGGGAGGGCACTTTCCTTCGTATGTGTGTCTAGATGACTGTTTTAAATGTAATATGTTATTTCTGTAAAGGAAGGAAACGAAAGGGTGAGACACGAATGTATAATTGTCGAAACAGATTAAATTAAATGTAATAACGCAGTGCGTCAAATTCTTCATTAAAAAAAAAAAAAAAAAAAAAATCAGTTAAGACGACTTAGTGAGTATTTCCGTATCACACTTAAATTAAAAAAAAAAAAAAAAAAAAAAAAAAAAAAACACATTAACGGTTAGAGAACATACCCTACCGATTTCTTTCCACTTTCGATTTTTTTTCACTTTGTTTTCATCCGATCAGCTAAGATTGGTTGGACCCTTCTGGAGACCTACGCCGGTAATCTCATCGGTTAAAGAATCAGACCGAGTTAGAGGCACTTCAAAATCCCCGCCGAGACATTGATTTGAACCGGGAACATTGCGATCTCTAGTCAGATACCTAAACAAACAACCATCAACAGCTCTTTCATCTGGTAAAATAAAATAAATGTTTCCAGCGTGCCGTGTACAGTTTTTCTCTCAGTCAATTTGAAAATGGTGAGGACGGACTTACAGGATAAGCAGGATACAGGACCAATGTCTTTTCTTTTTTAAAAAAATAATAATATACCGATGGTCGTTTGTCTGACAAACTTTTATCTTATATCGTTTGTACTCCAAGGATACTCCAAGACTGACGGCAGAGAATTTTATGATGTTTGGCACAAGCTTGGGAGACACTATTTCAGGATTCTGTCACTGGATACATTCATTCTTTCTTCGCATCCTGCGAACGATGGTTTCTTTGGGAATAGTTATTACCGTGAAGTGTCCAGGGTCCAAGGTTCGGGTAATCTTGTCGAAACGAAGCGCCGTTCACGAGTGGCTCCCTAGGGTCGTTCAGTTAGCAAAACGTCTTCACAAGCTGTTCAATACCGTTACGTTTGTACTTTGTAGTAGTGACTTTTCTGTTTCGTGTATAATTTTGAATGAATCGAACGTAACTGCGTTAAAGATACACATACTTCGTACTTCTCATCTTAGTCAAGTGACTCTCCATGACTCCCAATCTCGCATGAAGGCAATTTACTACTTTCTAATTACTGTTTTATATCCTATTATAATACGTATTATACGTATAGTGCAGCCAATAGGCTTACTCAACTGTCAGAATAATACCTTCACCACCCGCATATGAAGCTGTATCCGAAGGACCTGCTGATTTTATTCCAGAACACTCCATGAAGAACGAATTTATAATAGAAAAACAGCAGTGATTATCTGTTCCTTTCTTTAATTTGTTCAATACGACTACTAATGTAAAGCGTTCCTCAATCACCAGTTGAGATGAAACCAATGATGTAACGGGAGGTGGGTGATTGCCGTTACTTTAAGTTTTAATGTTAAAGTGGTTCTTGATTTTAATAAGAAATTAGTATTTGGATAGCAAGGATCTTGATTGCTGTTGATAAAACATATATAATGCTGAATTTATTATTTTCCTATGGCTTGTATATAGCCGGATACATTTAACGTTACGTTACACATTACGTGTATCTGCAAGCAAAAGCACTATCTGGCTTTACAATCTGCCTGAAGATAGCAAACATAAATTAAATGTTGAATATTTCATTCAGAAATTTAAATACATGGTAACATCGTGGCCACAAGCCAACAATAATATGTTATATGTATAGTGGATAAAATCCCTTGGGCGCCTTTTGAATTAAAATATGAACAAGAATAAGGCTCAACTGAATTTACAAGGAGCTTTAAAGTTCATGAGGTTATTTGCCAGCTAGCTTTTAAAATGGAATTGAGCAGAGATCCTGTCACATGGGTCGATTACGGATTCTTCAAAGTCTTTCCAAAACCATTAAACGATGTCGGGCGATGGAACACGTTACCATAATCATCAGCAACAGCAGCGGCGGCGTGTGGCGGAGACCAATTGCACCATTAGTGCATGGACAGCATCAAACGACCAGCCTGTGGTCGAAGCCAGAACCCTCCAGCATAGTGCCACTCTGCGCTATGACGTCTGGATACGGCGACTGCTGACCACAGAATGCCAGTATGGCCGCTTCTGCTTCTCTTCCCAAAAACTCCTTCCCGAAGTTTTGTTACATGAAAAATGAAGCCATGAATTAACATCGGTAGACCCCGTATATGATACGGCATTGGATGTCCAACTTCTTCCCAAAACCACGTGAGGTTTGAAGTCACCCCATTCGCTCTGGCCTTTCCCGCGTGTCTGTCACCCCTTGTGCTGTTCAGGTAACCTTGCGCAGGGTCAATGCATTGACCTTGGGGTTGGCCGTTGTATCCGGGTGGACAAAGGCTCGGAGCATCCCACGCCATCGGTAGAATTTACCGTTGCCAGCTTCAAAATCCCTTCTGCCCCTCCAAGTAGCAACCTCTTTACTCAGATAAATTTTAAGAAAATATGGCAGCCTGGGATATCCATTACGCGGATCGGAGAATTAAATTACTAAATATTCATTAAATATTAATATAATCTGGATATAAAAATAACTAAATACAAATATTTACATATTTTGTAGTACGCCACAATCCTGCGTGCTACAATGGGAGCTAGGCAATTCATCGCAGGGGGCGCCATACAACTTCCTCTTGCTGTTAGTCAACAGGAAACTCCAAACTGATAGGTAAACATTGGACACGAATATTTTACAATCTTCCCACTAAGTGTAGAGAACAATGGATGAATCATCTGCGATTAAAAAACGCCTGGTTAAGCTCTGTGCTATCCACTGGACTCATTAAAGAGCTTTAGCGCACCATCTAACTATTGACGCTGGAAGCGGCTCATATAAGATAAGAAATTGTTAGTATAGAAAACACTGGGAAACTGCTATTCAAAAGTAAATCCGGAAAATCTGAAAAAAGTATTCCAGGAAAATATCTTTATCCCTCAATAACCGCCATAGTATAATGTTTATTACCAGCTACAGTCAACGATCCAGATGTGGTTTTTAGCATTAACAGATATGTTTACCTAAAGAAGATGTTTTCCATTCGAAGAATTGTAATTTTACTATGGTTATAAATAGACTTTCGTAATAACTTCAATAACGCAGTGGTAATATTTGGTCGTGTCGCGCCAGTGTGGTTCTTGTGCTCTGATTCGTTGCGCACTGGATTTTTTTTTTTTTTTTTTTTATTGGCCTTGGGTTTTAATTACCATACAGCCAGCTTCGTATACATTGTTACATTATTAATAATAATCTTTCTTACTTTTATGAACAAATTTTGTTACATTTCTGATGTGCGTTGTTACATTTAGTAATGATTTTTGTTATGATTTAGTAAGTTATATATTTACATTTATAAGGATATGTTGTTACATATTGTCATGTCTCATTATATTTATGTGACTATGTTGTTTCGTCTATGATAATATGTTTAAACGTTACTTTATATTTATATATATACATCTGAATTTTTAACAAAATCTCTAATGATAGTGTAGACTCTTCTGTTGCTGGTTGCAAGTAGGTCTGCGATGCTTGTTGGCAGCGGGTGCTGCACCCGCACCAGAGCATTGATGAATGTACGCTGCTGCCGTTGATACCTGGAGCACTGGAAGAATATGTGATTCAAGTCTTGAGGGGTTTGTCCATCACATTGGCAATACGGCGAGTCTGCTGCTTGTATACGGTAAAGGTGTTCGCGGAAGGCCCCGTGGTTGAGTCTCATTCGTGTGATCGTTGCGATGTACCTTCGTTGAGTTTTCCAGTCTGTGAACCAAGGTCGTCGTGGTGGATGGGTTTAAATCATCGCGTACCTCCGTCCTTTGTGCCTTTTAGTTTCTTCCCATAGAGTGGACCATTGCTGATAGGCGTCGCTGACCACCGCTGCTTTGTAATCCTTGTGGTTGTAAGGTGGCGTGTAGTTTTGTCCCTTATTGCATGCCTCCTTGGCTAGCTTGTCAACATGCTCATTATATCTTATCCCTGTATGGGCCGGGATCGAGATGTAGTTAACCGTGGAGCCATATTGAGTAAGCTCGGCGGTTTGCTGAACTATGCTGGTATGGTATGAGTTAGCATGCTGAAGGATGGCTGGAGTAGTTAGTGACTGTAATACGCTGAGTGAATCAGAGAGAATTAAAATATTGCGCCTAGGAAATCTCCTTGCATAGATGAGGCCCTGGACGATAGCAATTGCCTCGGCCGAGTATATTGGTAGATGGTTTGGCAATCGATATCTTTGGTCATGCTGTGTTTCAGGGCAATAAAAAGCACATCCCACACCCTCCGTGGGTATCTTTGATCCATCCGTATAAATCTGAACTGAGGTTGGCCATTTCTCAGATAGATATTCCTGGAGGACCTGGTTAATTGGTTGGCCGGTTCTAGAGTTTGCCGGTATACGACTTACTGCCAGTGGTGTCACGCAATGTTGGTAAGGAATTTCATATATAGTGACTGCTTCTTGCTGTTGGTGTTCGGGGAGTAGACTTTTGAGGTACACTAGGCCTTGCAGTAGCGGATATCTTTGATTGTATAAGCGTTGTCCTCGTTCTTCTATCAGTCGATGGAGATTAGTGACTTGCCGGAGGATAGTTGAATTTTTGTCGTACATGCGTGCCAGTAAAAATTTGTTAGCAAGGAGTTGTGTGCGGATTTCCAGGGACATTTCCGCGGCTTCCAGGTGGAGAGCATTTGTAGGTGTTGATTTCATTGCTCCTAAGCTGGTGCGGATGCACAGGTGCTGGATGCGCTCCAATTTTTCTATATTCCGCTTGTTACCACTAAGGTAGAATATGCTACCGTATTCTATTTTTGCTCGAATTATGGTTCGGTACAGAACTAATAATATGGATGGGTGAGCTCCCCATCATACCCGAGTTAGAGTTCGTAAGATATTGTGGCCCTGTTCCAATTTTGGTATAAGTTCTTGTATATGTGCCGCCCATGTTAGGCGGGAATCATAGACCAGTCCAAGGAATTTGACGTGAGTCTTGACCAGCACATTGTGTGTTCCCAAAATAAGATCATATATCGGTGGTTGAATTCTTCGTCTTGTAAATATAATAGCTGTAGATTTGCTTGCCGAGAATTCCAGCCCATGTTGAGAAAGCCATTGATTTACTTGCAATATTGCTTGTTTTAGTAAGAGCTTAGTTGTCAATATCGAAGTTGCCGTGGTGTAGATGCAAACATCATCAACATACTGTATGATATTCACTTCGGGGGGCAGAATGTTCTCCAGGTCCCGAACATATATTGCATAGAGAAGGGGGCTCAACACTGCTCCTTGTGGAAGACCTTGATGGGTGCTTCTTGGGCCTAGGAGTACATGTTTGTACCGGATGTATATCTGCCTTGATTGTAAGAGTTGGTAAATTCCGGCTACAAAGTTTTGGGGTAAGCCCAATGCAATGAGCTTATCTATCAATATTGGCACTTGTACGTTGTCATACGCCGAAGATATATCCATAAACAGCGCGGTGAGATACTGGTTTTTCATAAATGTTTCGTGTATCGCCGTAACTAACATGGTATGATTGTCGTAAGTACTTCGCCCTTTGCGACATCCATACTGTGTAGTAGGTAGCAGAGATTGTGCTTCTAACCACCATTCCAATCGATGTTTTATCATTCGCTCAACAGTTTTACCGATACAAGAGGATAAGGCTATTGGGCGGTAGGATATAGAGGCTCCTGGTTCTTTTCCAGGCTTTAGTACAGGAACTATTATTTGGGTCGTCCAGGTTTCTGGTATTTGCTTCTTCGACCATAGTTCATTAATGGTATTTAGTAAGAGGGTTAAAGCTTTTTCTGGTAAATGTTGTAACATGGGGTAACGAATGTCGTCTATGCCTGGTGATGTGTTGCTAGAATTCTTAAGAGCTGTTCGTAGTTCATTGAGAGTGAATGGGGAGCATAGGAAATGGTTATTATCTTCTTCCGTGAAATTGTATGGGGCAGGTCTAGGCATAGAGGGCGCAATTCTGTCAGTAAAGTTCTCTATTTATTTATTTATTCCAACGGAAAAACCATTTTACATTAATATATCTTATAATAGCTACTTATTAAACACAATTACCACTATTTATGAACAATTTAGTTACAGTGAAAACAAGAAGATAACAAAAAATAGCAAGTATATTTTTATATTATTAAAACTAGAAAAACAATTACACAGAAGAAAATTATTAATTATTCTAAAACTAATAATAAGACTCAACATAAAACTACAAAAAAAAAATTATTGCAGGGAATAATAGACCGTGACTAAGCCCATCATTGCTGACTCCACTCACGTATGAGTACTTGCTTGAAAACAGCAGCACTGTCAATGAAAAAATCAAGTTCAGGAGGCATTCTGTTACCTAGCCTCTGTATCCGTTCTAAGGCGCTGCTAGCCTCATAGTTTGTGCGCAGATGTCTACGACCAAATAGTTCTCTCAACCGTGTACCAGACGGACAACGAAAATATACATGTCTGAGAATTTCAGGGCAGTCTATAACACCTGATATTAGTTTATGCAGAAAAAGGACACCATGAACATTCCGTCTCGATTCCAAAGGATGGAGGCCAAGGTAGGTTCCAACAGCAACCAACGGAACGTCTTTGTAATGAAAGCCCATGCGACAACCTATAAGCCTTAAGAACTTATTTTGAAGATTCTGAATGTGTTGAATTAGTGTGATCTGATGAGGCGACCATACAACGCTGCAATACTCAAGTATGGGTCTGTGTAGCGGGCTCTTTTGTATATAGTTATGCCGGTCCGTTACTTATTCGTCAGGATGGATAAGTCGTATGTGGTCACTGTGGGCGTTAGCCAGAGTTTTACTTACTTGGAGCGTGTCTGCTGCGGCTCTCGTTCTCGGTACTTCCGTCTCGGCTTTGGCTATCTTACTTAGGCTATGTACCTGAACCTGGATCTTACTGTCTTGCACTAATGAAAGACACTAAGTGCGTACATAGATTTATTCTTTCACTGCGGGCTGTTACACTCGTCCATTGGCCACGAGCAGGACCCCAAGCACTTGGTAATATAAAAGATTGATGGACTTACATTAGTATGGCAGATCAGCTGACTAGCGGGCAGAGCTGGCCTTCGTTCCCAACTCGATGTTTAACGCAGCATAGTGGCTGCTTAGTCACTCGAACTTGGCTTGACCGACTTCCCTCGAGCCTCGGTGAGCTCGCGCTTATATTTCGTCAGTTGCGTACTCTGTCTCCGTTCTAAGGGCAATCAACTGACAGCTAGCGTTTCTCGAAGCTTCTACACGAGCCCAGTTTCCATAACTATTGCTCGCCGACCTGGATTTATTGCTGAGCTGTCTTGCGACATCCCACGCCAGGCGCCTACTGCCTGCGAGTGCCGCCGCTCATACATTATCATTATAAATATTTTTACATCTCCCACAATATGCTATAATTATTAAAACGGTCCGCTACAATCTCTCCCTCCTTAATCGAAGACCAGCTTTGTCCCCAAAGCTTACTACTCTCCTCCATTGTTGAGGTTACTCACTAACTAGTACTAGTATACATGATTCGTGCTTGGATTCTTGCTTCGGGCTTACAAAGTTATAGCAACATTCTTTTATAATCGCAAATGCTTTATGGTGTGGCGTCCAATCCTGTATAACAACAAAGTCAATTCTTGTTAAAAATCGTAAGTACAAAAGACAAGGCAATAAAAGAAAAAATAATCATTTGACAAAAACAATAGAACATCAATGACATAATTACAGTTTCGATTTAGTTGTGCAGTTTTCAGTGTCCTTAGCACTATTCTTGCCAGAAAATGTTAACGTCATCACAATTTATTCTGCGGTTGGTATGGGTCTTTCAATATCAAATCTTGTTAATTTTTATACTATACCATTTGTAAATTAACAGTATCCAAATTATTACAATAGATAATGATACAATAGTTGTTAGAATCATAGTGGTTACCATGGTTTTGTGCCTTGATTGTAATTAAACTTGAGTTTCTATGGCTACTATTAATTGATTATATTTAATTGAATCCCTTGGTTGTTGCAAATGTTTTGATAATTCTGTGCTCAAGATTGCGGGATTTGTTTGATTTAATTCCACTAATTCCGGACTAGGGTATGTTTCTTTACTGAAAGTAGGTAACACGTATTTTTGACACGACAAATAGATATGAATAATGGTTTTATGCAACACTGGTATCTCAACGTCAAATGAGGTGAGATTTTGAAAAGATACATCAATAGGTTAAATCCAGTATCCAGCTGCCGACTGTACTCCCATAATTCTCTGAAATTTATCTGAGCCACAATGGACCAAACTAATGGCGAATGAATAACATTATCTTGCTTGACAAACATTATACCACTCTTAAGGGGTGTGACTTGATAACATTGTATTGGGACCCTGCCCAGTGAAAGAATTAGTACTACTATTAAACCCTTAAAACGCAACATTATTCTTCTAATAACACCCTTGGAGAAATTATCTACTAAAGGTTACACACCGACTGTTACTACACGATACTACCAATTCAACTAAGAGATAAAGTTCTTACTGCCTAAAAATATTCTTCACCACAGTCTTAATTCTAAAAGGTCTGTAATTAATGTTTTGATACTTAAGGATTACAACGATGTGCTGGTCACTGCTACGCAAGCATTGTCAGCGCAGCCCCTCGCTGTGTCGACATACGTCACGCCGCGTGGTCAGCAACACACTTCGCCGCTCGACCTACGGAACATTACACCACAGCGAAATTCTGCACATCGGTGTTTACATGACACAACAGCTGTGTCGGACAACAATAAACACACAACTTGCTATTGTATACACAGCACTTGACACAGTTTTTTAACTTGCACTTAGGTTCACTCAAAAAAATGATTCTCTTGACTAGAATTCAACACAGATTCGTTGAGTCGAAACCAACCCAGTTTACAAGGTTTCATTAAAATTTTAATTCACAATTCTGGTCTAACTTTAAATTGCTTTACTTATTGACATTAAAATTCCTACTTTGCAATTACTGTTCCACTTCCTCCTTGGCAGCACCTTTGCAGGGTTGAAACAATCATTATTTACAGCTTATTTCCCAGGTAACTACTCCTTATTTCTTAAGTTATCTTAATGATTCTGTTGCAGTTATGTGTCCCTTACGTGTTTCCCTTTTACTCACTTGGTTGTTTCCCTCAAATAACGTGTGATTACCTTGTGATTGGATTTGCCATTCGCGCGAGATTAAAAGCGTTATCTTATTGGCTCTTGTTACGGAACTACCATTCGGACTGTTTTATCGATTCTCCTTTTAAAGATCCTTATCCATATTTCATACTTAAAGGATTAATTACGGATTATCCCATAATTTGCTATCATCATACGTGAATGAGTTACCAACTACTACCCAAATAGTGATACACTGACATTGGAACCATACTGAGTGAATTAACTCGAGGATATTTTTCTAAAAATAAACATGTGTTTAGGATTGTGAACAAGTAACACAGACCTAGAATGCTGGTTTGGTCATCCAAAATTCAAATTGACCTACTATGTCATTTAAAGAGATCATTTATCACTCCACCTGCCCTATTTCTTTAATACTACCCCGGGTTTGTTTTACGTTCCTTGAGACAACCTGCACTCAGGACCCGTCGCTTCATAGGCACAGCCGTATTCTTTTTTTGACTATCCTATTAACCAACAATACTCATCATACCTGCAGCGTAAAGTATGAAAAACCAGTCTTCACATGACATCGTATGCCTAATTTTCCATATGCCAAAGAAATCCATGAGAAATCTATTTTCTAATTAACTAGGATTTAATACAATGCAGACTTACGCAAAAGGATGTAATTATAGAAGAAATTACGTTTAACAGAGAAAGAAAGACAAACAAAATGGTATGGCAGAGATGCAAAACATTTACATTAATTCTACGTTCATCGTACCAAATGTTATACTTTTTCTTAGTAATTTAGCTTGCTCGGACTTAGAATATTATCCTTTAGTGACTTAGTAGTTAATTCCATGTTACTGTGGCTTAGCATTCGTTAGACTTAACTTTTACACTTCATTATACTCCTCGTGGCTTTACTGTTTATAACTCTTGTGGCTGGTTCTAAACTTTATTTCTTCCCTGGTGCTCATTACAATATTAACACCACATTAATTCCCACAAAAATAATCCCAAAAGGTGAGTTACTTTGATCGCTCCTATCCACCCCTGGGTATCATATTTCTGATTACACCAATATCAGTTTAAAATCTTTTTACTCCCTGCTGCATTCCCTTACAGCCTTACGGGTATCTACACATCATTCCCTGCTACAGCCTTACGGGTTACCACCCATTCCCTGCTGAGCCTTACGGGTATCACATTATCATTAATTCCACAATTACACATTTAATCACTTAATTCGCATGCATGCCTTACTTCAACACTTTTATGGCCATATTTATTCCATTGCTACATTTACATCTCAATATTCGCGACTTTACTATCGATAAAAGACTACTGCCTCACATCGCCTGAACGATGAAGAACATGTCTCCGTATCATTACTGCATTATTTTTATCTTTCTTAAGAACTTCCTAGGGCTATTAGACAATCACGCAACTCTGATCCCTACATCAATCACACTATTCCTCTGTGAACGAGCTTGACCTTGGACGGGTCGTATAGCAGAACACACATTCCCGACTCCTCATACTGGCGTATTTGTTAGGCGGTTTGGATCCGTATTGCGGTAACTATTTTAGGTGCGCATTTCCAAAACAATCACCTGAATCCTCGTATGGCCCTTAAAACGATCGCAAAGGATACCCTCGCGTGATTTGCACTAAGCAACCGTTGAATACTCCAAGTACGTATACTCAATCCATCGAAAATTTACGCTACGGTCTGCCCTTCGATAATATTTGCCACATTCTTCGAAATTCTGCCACGTTTATACAATATTTCGCCACAATGCTTTACATAGGATATTATGCCACTACCATGAATTTCACACACATTACTATTTCAGGTTTCTTTTACATTTAATTGCAATAATTACTTTACTGTATAAAATCTCCAATTTTAGTCCTACCACAAATCTTAAATCAAAACTATGCACAAGTATGCCTAAACTTTCATAGAGAGTTCGTGAAACAATTAAATTACTCCGCGCGTCTTTTTATTGCACCCGAGGGACTGGTAGACATCTCTTACATTATTTACCACAATACCATTACTACACATCAATACAGAATTTTGCATGAAATATTTAATTTAATTTTTATTTTAAATACTGTTTCTCACATCCGATTTTATCTAGTAAGCGAATTTTGATTCTTAGCAGCACTTAAATTTCTCTCTTATTCTACATCACTTATAATACAATTCCCATTAAGCCATTCCGTTTCCCTTTCGAATTTAAAAAGTGCGCATCTATTTCCCGTTTCAACTTTACAGTGCGCTTGTCAGGGTTGCCAACGTAAGCAACTGAGATTTTACACATTGTATACTTCTATTCGTCAGTTAATAAATTTTAATTGAAGGTTATTCACAGCCCATAAGCTTCAAGGTTTTGTGCAACACTAGTCGCATGCTAAACATCTTTTAACATAACATAGAATTTCATATTACATTTCAACCCCATTTTATACTATTTTAGCAGATGTACACGACAATCCAAATAGCCGACATTCAAGGATTCTTAATTCAATATCTGAAAACATGCTAAAAAAGTTAATCGATCCAGAAAATCCCGAATTTTTTCCCCATGATTTCCCGAAAAGTGATGCCACGGGACAAAAGTGTACTAACTAACTGCAAATTTCAGGTATAAATCTTACACAGCTTCCTGTCCGTTCTATTCTGAGACATACTGGGTTAGCTTCCACTCACCGAATCTATCACCACCGTCGTCCAAAGCTGCTATCTCTCGTCGTCGATCGCCGCCACAGGTCCGCCGCGCCGCGCTCGAACTGCCGGCCGGTGACCCTCCAGTCGTCTCGCGTCAGCAAGGCTCCGCTCCTCCGCTGCGTCACCGCTCCCATTTGCTGGAACAGCTGACTACTGCGTAACGTATTTGCGCCAACCTCCTTCTTCACCCGACCCGCTAGCACAGCCGTTTTACTTTCTTTAACCAATGCCATCATTTTAAATGCCCAATAAAAATTAAGTTCTTGTCTTCATAGTTTACTGTATACAATTTCAGTGATCTTCTGTAGCCAAAAGAAATTACCTTCGCCACCAAGCAGTTTTAAGTTACTTAATTTTCCGTCTTCTTCCTTTCCTGGCTCTAAATTTTTCTGACACCCGGTTGCGGTGTCTTTTTACCCGTTTTCATCTCTTCCTGGCTCCAATTTTTTCTGACACCAATTGTAGTGATGTCAGCTGGATTCGATCATCTCCACTCTGATCACCAAGTTGTAAAAGGTGATGACAGTTGGATACGTTGTCTGTGTTTGTCAGGATGGGCGTTTAGCCAGTTTTACTTACTTGGAGCGTGTCTGCTGCGGCTCTCGTTCTCGGTACTTCCGTCTCGGCTTTGGCTATCTTACTTAGGCTATGTACCTGAACCTGGATCTTACTGTCTTGCACTAATGAAAGACACTAAGTGCGTACATAGATTTATTCTTTCACTGCGGGCTGTTACATTCGTCCATTGGCCACGAGCAGGACTCCAAGCACTTGGTAATATAAAAGATTGATGGACTTACATTGGTATGGCAGATCAGCTGACTAGCGGACAGAGCTGGCCTTCGTTCCCAACTCGATGTTTAACGCAGCATAGTGGCTGCTTAGTCACTCGAACTTGGCTTGACCGACTTCCCTCGAGCCTCGGTGAGCTCGCGCTTATATTTCGTCAGTTGCGTACTCTGTCCCCGTTCTAAGGGCAATCAACTGACAGCTAGCGTTTCTCGAAGCTTATACACGAGCCCAGTTTCCATAACTATTGCTCGCCGACCTGGATTTATTGCTGAGCTGTCTTGCGACATCCCACGCCAGGCGCCTACTGCCTGCGAGTGCCGCCGCTCATACATTATCATTATAAATATTTTTACATCTCCCACAATATGCTATAATTATTAAAACGGTCCGCTACATCTGACATGGGCACAGTACAAGAGCCTGAGTGTCTGAATATTATTAATAAATCAGGAAGTGCGTGCCAATAAGCCCAGGCACTTGGAGGCCTTGGCACATATGTTGTGGACATGTTCTTCTGGACTGAGATTGTACGTCAGAAGAACTCCTAGGTCTCTTACAGTTGTGCAGCGATTCAGTAGCTGATTTTCCATTTCATATTCAAAATGTAATGCCGATTTAGTGCAGTGAAAAGTAATGCAGGAACATTTATTAACATTAAGTTGCATACTGTTTTGTTGACACCATTTCACAATAGCTTTTAAGCAATTCTGAAGATCTAAGCAGTCATCTCGAGTAATGATTTTCTTGAAAATCTTAATGTCATCTGCAAAGAAAAGGCAACTGGCAAAAATACTAACTAAATCATTTATGAATATATTGAACAGCAATGGTCCTAGGTGTGAACCCTGAGGTACTCCAGAAGTTGCTGCGAAAGCAGATGACAATGAGCCAAAAGCCTTTACAATCAACCTTCTGTTGCTGAGGTACCTACAAAACCACTCCAATAATTTACCAACTATGCCATATTCCTTCAACTTAGTAAGAAGGTGGGGATGGCTAACTTTATCAAATGCCTTTGAAAAGTCAAGATATATGACATCGAGTTGTTTTCGCTCACTAAATGCTCTAATTATTTCATTTTGAAGAATCACAAGGTTAGTTGTTGTTGATTTTCCAGGAGAGAAACCATGTTGCTTTGGAGTAATTATGTTACGAAACATGGGATAGATTTTGTTTAGCACCAACTTCTCGAAGATTTTTGCTAACACCGATTGTATAACAATAGGTCTATAATTCTTAACATCTTCCTTCGATCCGCATTTATGCACAGGAACAACATGACCAAGCTTAAATACATCTGGAAAAATTCCTGACTTGAGAGACCTGTTAAACAAGTATTTTAAAGGATGGCAAAGCAAGACTCTACAGTATTTCAAAACATTAGGTGGTATTTGGTCAGGGCCACAACTCTTTGAACAGTCTAGCTTGCCCAATGCTTTATAAACATCTTCATCAGTGACTGCAAGTGTACTCTCTAGCCACATGGTATCGACAGGAGCTACACGTGGACAGTAGTTTCTGTTGCGTAGAGTTTTAATGCGCTGCCATACGACTTTCATCTCTGTCTCTCTATTCAGAGAGGAACAAAATTCCATCCAGCTCTGTCTCTTTACATTCTTGAGGAACCGTTTGGTGCGTGCTGATTCTTGCAGGTACTTGAAATACGTGTCTTGATTTGGATGTTTACGATATTCTCTGAGTGCCGCCCGTCGCAGGGCGATGTGTCTCGAGCATTCTACATTCCACCATATCGGTGGAGTAACTTTCTTCCGATCAGCATTCTTTCTAAGAGGGATAGATGAATAAGCTGCGCGTTCTATCGCCTCTAAAGGAGGTTGTAATCCTCTAGGGCTGATCTGCCATGTTGGAATCCGCATGCCTCCTCGTACATTATGTCCTCAAATGCTGTCCAATTGGCAGCTTTTATATTCCACTTACTGGATGGAATGGGGTATGGGCCGTTCGATGGAGGTTGGTTTATATTTATGAGTACTGGGAAGTGGTTTGAACCCAGCGGATCTTGTAGTGTTCTCCATTGGGTTACTGTAGCTAAGGTAGTGGAACCTAGCGTGATATCCACCGCTGATGGGCGCTGATACGGTGAAGGTACAAGTGTTGGCGAACCATCGTTCAAGATTGTTAGGCCATATGTATCGCAGATCTCTAGTAGGTGCTGACCCTGCTTGTCAGTGAAGGAGCATCCCCATGCGGTACTGTGCGCGTTAAGATCACCGCAGATTAGTAGTGGAGTGTTTAGTGGGGTTAACAGAGAATTCCACATCTCGTGACTTATAACCTTATTAGGTTTGCAATAGATCGAGAAGCACGTAAACTCGAGTGTAGGTGCTTGTATTCTTGCTGCAACAGCCTGAATGTCAGGGTCTCCACTCATTGTGACTCCTAAGACCTTATAGGCGATTGAATGGTGTATTAGGAGAGCCGCTCCGCCTTTTCCGTCCGGTCGATCATCTCGGATGGTTGTATAGTTCCTAAACATTACATTTGTTGCTTGTTTGAACCAGGTCTCCGAAATTGCAGCTATTTTAATCTCTTTTTGTCGTAGCTCTTGTTCCAAACTTTCTTTATTGGAGATGGCCGATCTTGCGTTCCATTGGAAAATTTGGAGAGCCATTGTAATGAAGTTTGGTTGTTGTGTTTGGAACTCTACTTGTACCCTACTAAACTAGTGAGCAGGTTACGGAGCGGGTCAAGCTGAAGGGTACCTGATGGGGATGCTTGAAACTCGTATATCATCTGTGCAATCATTTGTAATATTTGCTCTATAAGCACTGCGTTTGTTGTTGAAGGGGACATCTCTTTGTCCAAGGGATTAGGAGAATAAGGGTTCTGTGTAATAGGAGTGATTGGTAAATGGTGTGGGATATACATCCACTGATGAAGAGGAGGATAACTGGGCGTTTGCTTTTTAGGAGGAGCAGGCATTGGTCTGCTACGGCCGCCAGTGGTAGAAGTGTAGAACGGTTGAACCGTGACGACTGCTTCAATTTGTTGACTTAGCTCTTGTTCTTGCTGGATAGGGTTGTTTTGGGATGCATTGGTCGGGGCTGCACTAGAGAGAGATGATGTAATGGATGGAAGCAGAGGAAATTGCTTGTCATCACTGTAACATGGCGCAGCGCTGACGGCTTGTGTATACGTCTGTCTGTAACCAGAGTTCATAATCGTCGCTGGTGGAGTTTTATTGTGGACCATCACCTCGCGAGCTCTTTGCTGCTGTACATACACAGGACATAGTCTGTCATTAGAAAGATGTGGGCACTGGCAATGTAAACATCGAGGGTTCGCTGTGCTGGTGCATGTTTCCATCGTATGAGGACCTCCGCACTTACTGCAACGCGTGGCGCTGCGACACTGTGTTATACGGTGTCCGAATCGTTGGCAGTTAGCACAAACGAGTGTTTGTGGTACGTGCGGCTCTACTGGTCATCGTGTTCCAAAGATTGCTACATAGGCTGGTAAGGACTGAGATCTGAAAGTGACCATACATACAGGTATCGGGATCCGTCCTTCACTGCTCTGATTAGTGGTTCTCTTTGTAAACCGTTTCACAGAAATAACAGGATAAAGGCTTTCAATGGACTGTTGGATTTCTTCCTCTGTTAGGGTGACATCTACATCCCTAATGATACCTTGCCTGTGGATTAAAAAGCTCGGAATATATGCTTCTAGGTTCTTATCCTTAAACACTGCTGACTGCACTACCATGTTTGCTGACGCTGCGGTCTTAGTTTCAATCTTAAGCCTATTTCTGCCGGCGGATATGATGTTTATAATATCGTGCTTATATGCGGGGTTGGTTGCATACAGAATTTTGCCCATTGACATAGGATGTAGTCTGCCGATGCTTCTGTCCATGCTTTCCACAAAAACATAGAATGGTCCGGCATCTGAGCGGCTATAACGATTGTTCCTGCTACGCTCGCGGTTGGTGTTTATGTTTGCGCTAGCGTGTGGTGGGCCATCACACTGGTTGAGTATTTCCGCGCGTTCCTCAGAATTACTTGCGGCTTCAGTAACCATTTCCTCATCTGTTGTCATATGGAAATTATTACTTTTAGATAAACGCTCATTTGATTCTACTACTATTGGCGCCGGAGGGCGCTGATCTACCGGCAAATATACTGAGTCTTGTTGAACATTCATTGGTACATTTATAGTTTCTGCACTCGTCTCCACATTTAGTAATATATTGGAATTTCCTGCTGCACGAAACCGTTTGGCAAGCTGCTCGTTTGACTCTACGTTATTCCGAAGGTCTGCATACATTGGTTGGTGCGGTAGCAAGTCACAGTTACCTGGGTGCTGTTGTGATGGCTGCAGTTGAATTTCTTGTTGACTGTGACTCATCAGTGCAGTTGCTGCAGGAGGTTGTAGATAGCATCCCGGCTGCAGCGTTGTATAGGTTAGCTGCCCCGTGTCCAGGGGATCTGCCATTTTATGGCAGGATCTGATTCACTAGCGATTAGTGTGTATTCACTCCCGATCTAATACGCACTAAACTCAAACAGTAGACTTCCACCACTCGTAGACAGTTTATTATGTAACTTATTAACTTATCGACACCACTTGAACTGTACACGGATAAACACGGAAACGATCCGTACTGTTCGACGGCTCGCCGCGAACTGCGCACTGGATTTGAGAGCTACAACAGTACGGACACGAGTCCCACACGTACCGTACATCCTGAATGCGGTTTTTAGGCCGTTTTCCGCATCCACCAATGCGAATGTCGAGATGGTACCCAATCTCCATATCTTAAACTACACACTTCACAAACAAAAAATACGCTTGCCAGAATAAGAACATAGTTACATATTTCACAGACAGATGGCAACTCTTCACTTCCGTCATTAGTCCTTAGTACTACCTGGCAGTCGGCATAAAATGCTCGAAGTCAGTAAAAACATGCAACCGTAGAACAAAAGCTTCAAATTTGAACATGCCAATGATGAATAAAACTCATGAAAGACGCCTACCCTTAATGATACAAAAAGGTGGCGAAGAAGAATATTTGAATTCCATTGTCCAGGATCGAATCGTTATGATTTCCCATAAACACTACAACACAGTAATTCCGGAATGGTTACTTGATTCAGACCATGGATGATTCCTTTGTAGCAGTTATATCGCTGGGCTCTAGGGAGCGTGTGCAAATCACGTGGCTCGGTCCAGGGGAGAGGGGGGAGGGGGGTGGTTGGCTGGAGTCAGGCCACGTAGCTTTCCTTTCATAACATTTTTCACAGTTAAAATGAGGAACAGAACTCACAACAGCATGTGAATATTTATTTCCTTCAGTTAATTATTTCCTTATGTAATCCACAATAGTCTGACAAGAGAAATCACCACAAAAAGTCTTCTGGAATCAAAAAGGAAAAAAGCTACGTGCTAAGTGGGGGGGAAGGCGGGTAGAGGCAAAAGCCACTTAGGGCTACGTGGGGGGAAGGGGAGGTTCACAGGAGGCCAAAATGGAACTATGTGGCTTATGCACGCTCCCTTAGTGATTACATCATCGATGCCATAAGGAAGAATTACTGAATTTGTCAAACTGAAGTAATCAAAGTTCAGTATACTGCTTCTGTAGTTTTGTTAGGAACGGAGGAAATAAACGCCGGTGGCTTTTTTTATTTTTATTTTGGACTTATCTTTTCTAATTGATTTACGCCTCGTTGACGAGGAGGCCATTAGAGGAGGGAAAGGACTGACGGCAAATAATGCGAAGGAGTTTGGCCATGGCCTTTCGAACGAACAATCTCAGTATTCACTTGGAATGATTTTCTGAAACAATTGAAAACCGATATCTGAATAGCCAGACGGGGATTCGAAAATTCCTCCTCTCGAAAGGGAGCGTCCATAAACCACGTAGCCCTACGTGGCTTTTGCTTCTACCCCTCCCCCCCCCTCGTAGCACGTAGCTTTTTCCCCTTTTGATTCCAGAAGACATTTTGTACTGTTTTCTCCTGTCAGACTATTTTAAATTACATACGGAGATAATTAACTGAGGGAAATAAATATTCACATGCTGTTATGTGTTCTGTGCCTCATTTTAACTTTAACAAATGTTTTGAAAGGAAAGCTACGTGGCCTGGTTCGGAAACCCCCTCTCCCCCGCGTAGCTCAGCGTAGCCTTACAGCTAACCTCTACTCCCCCCCCTTTTTCTTGACCGAGCCACGTAGTTTGTGCACGCCCCCAGTGTACAGGGCGTTCGCCGGGAAACGCTACCCACTGTTAGCGCTACAAGGAAGAAACTGCTCCCGGCGAGCGAGCGGTCAGCTTCCGGCATTGTTCGACCGTCGGCCGCGGATTATTTCATAATAATTACGCTTCATAAACTTGTATGTGCTAAGCATTTAAATGTGACGTCAGTTGCGGATCAACAGTGCCACCGTGGACACCCTGCAGGTACCAGTTGCAAAATCTAATCCTAGGCCCCTGGTCTATTTCTGTAATTTTATGCACCACAATTGTTTTGTACGGCTTTAAGTGAACTATCTTTGTTACTTTCCAAGCTGACTTAATGATTTTTTTGGGTGACTGTTCTAGTCGAAAAGCGATATCGTCAATTTTCTCCTCTGTGAGAATACGGTTGACCGACAGTCTCTTTTTGTTAAAAAATGAACCCGTTTCTCTTACTTTTTTAACCAGACGCAGGATTGTTGATTTAGCTGGTAGTAAAGCGCCAGGATATTCGCGACGAAATTTACTGCGACACTTTTTAAACGACTTCTTCTTCACATATGTATCGTAGAGAAATATTCTTTGTTGCAAACTGTAACGTACCATAATTTTACTCACACTCACAAACACGGTACAGATTAGTAAGAGTATGAAGCCCCAAACCAGCCAAACCGCAACGAAACGTTTATTCACAACACTGAAGTCACAAACTAGCTACAGTGCGGTGATTCACGGCGCCGTGTGGCGGGAGTTGCTGGCGCCACTGTCCCAGCAAGTTGCCGACGGCAACAGACTGGGAGGGTAGCGTTTCCCGGCGAACGCCCTGTGTAAGCTGCCTCTTTCCACAACTCATCCTGGCAGACGTCAACAGATATAAGCTGCTACTCCTTTCGGCGTGTTATGGATGACTGGCCCACTTGGTCATCACGAATACAGCAAGCCGAAACAGCTTTTACTTTTGTTTACCAGTAACTAATATCTTGCCAGTAAATATGCGCACGGTACTAATGATTCCTTCTAACAACAAATTCAATAAACCAAAACATACTGTTTGATTATCACTGATAATTAATTTAATAGCTTACAAACCTAATTACAACATATAATTACTATTGATTACAAAGTTTACTAAAAATAAAATCTCGCGGAGCCCATGTGCGAGTTATCCCGCGCGCAACTCTCGCGCGCGACCAAAGACTGTGTTATACTAGAACTTAACACTGAGATATTATTGCTACCCAGTCAACTATACAAACTACAATCTGTGGAACTCTTTACTATAATTATTTGTATTAATTAAAAAATCATTAAACACTTTTTTACTAATTTAAAAACAAAATAAACAATAATTATTACACAATAGGAGTTAGACATAAATGTCACAAATGCGAGGCCACAGCGTTACCGTTCGGTATATCGTGTACTAATTTTTTTACCACGCGTATGAATTGTATGTAGATGTTGTGAGGAATCTGACCTTCCCTACGGCATATTGAGTCAGTGAGCAGGTCCATAATAGCCATATTACAACAGCAAGCCAACACGAATGGGGTCATAGAGCTGGGAAATTCGTGCGGGTAGCTTTCGATAGGGTTCCCAGGAGAAGTGTGCTCGAAGCGTACTGTAAATGCTGATGGATCACACTTCCCGGTACGTCTGCGGTTAACATTTCACTGGCCTTATAGAATAATCGTTTGCTCTTTATGGAGAAAACGATGACAGGGGAATCCAACGTAACCGATGTTTAGCTTTCTCGGCTAAGGTGTCGGCAAAAAATCATGAACGCAGAAAGTACTGGGAATTAGAATGTGTTGTTCTGCAAATTCTTATTAACTGCTAAGTTTGGCTGCAGTTTCGTCCTGTAAGGATTGGACTGTAAAATTATGTTCTTATAATATTTTTGTTACGTGATTAATGAAGGTTTGTTTTAAAAAAAAGAGGTTATTTGGTTACTAGATTTCAGTGTTTTATCTGTGAACGATTATGAAAATTAGAGATGTTTTGTGTTTTGTACTATAAGAGATATTAATGTAATTAAAATAAGAAGAAAGAGTTGCGTGTGTATCATCACTGAAATAAGAGCTGGACGTGAAAAAGAGAATTAATTTAAAAAAAATTTATATAAATTATTTACAATTTCTGAACTACAAATGAACCTTGGCTTAAACATCGATATATTCTATACTATGGAAAACTGTAAAAAGAACTTATAAAGATGAAAATAAATATTCAGGACAATAATTATACTAGTCAGCTTGATGATGTTAATAAAATGAATGTTATAAAATGATAGCAAAAAAAATTATAAAAGAAAGTTTATTTTTTAATAGTGGATGAGAGAAGTAAAAAAAAAAATCCCTTCTTGTGTGTTAATTTGATACCAATTACATTCAATCAGGACAATGTGTAACTTGAAATTACATCGCTCAGACTAATGCGTTTTGTGGATAGCCGACATTATTTAACCGTGCACTAGCGAGGATGCCTCACTATGCAATCAAAATTAACAATTTTCTTCTTAAATTCCATTCTTAAAATTACTGAAATGCATAAAAAAGATTATGAAAATTCTGTAGTTGTGAAATAATCATCATAAAATAACCGTATGAACAGTAAAAATTCCTAAAACTCACTGAAAACATTTTAAGGATATCCAAACATGAATTTAACTATGATAAGAAATATTTGCGTATGTGGGGTAATGGTCACTGTTTCGGTGTCAAATACAACTTTCAGCTACAATAAGAAAATGCAAAAAAGCTAAATGTGAGTATGTATATTTTCTGTCAATATTTCTGGAAGTTTCGTTCAATATAGCGCAAGGACGAAGACAAGAAGCGATATTAATTTATAATATAATTTTCTGAAAAGTGACTATCAACTTCAACAAACGCCTAACAGAGTACTGAAATATTCGTTAGAGAAGAAACTTCAAGGTAACTGGTCTGATGTGTGAGGTAATCGAAATCTCTTTTGGATTCCTTCTGACGAATGGAGAAAAAACTTTCTTCCTGGAAACTAAGTAAACCAGTTTCAACGTTTATTAACTCTCGAACTTAATGTGTCCTCGGAAGAGTCCCCAAAATTACATGGACACTTGAAAGATGATCGCTAGGAGTTGATTTCTAGTAGATTCACGCTTTCAAGAGCGCCGTGAGAATTGAACAGTTCACATGGAAGTTTGTCATTTTCCGGCCTGGTTGGAGGATCTCTTTTCCAACGATTTCTTCGGAAAAATAATCCCTTCAACATTCTAGCTAATATTATCTCGTCTCTGTTGCTTCTTGCTGTATATGGACTGCAATGAGACCGATGCTAGTATATTCAGCATGTAAAACTGCGTCATACAAAACCACAGAAAATGACTCGGAAGCCCAAATGTAGCCTATCTGTCCTATTCGTTCCTTAAAACTATTGTGCGTTTTAAATCAAAAACTTCGTAGTGTTTTGTATTAACGTGGATGTAAGATATATGTTCGCATTGACGCAGAGTCACAGAACAGAAATTTTTTAACTGGGTCGGCATTTATCCAAAAAATTCTTCGTTCACTGCTGCACCGCCATCCAAAACC